>JAPTYR010000012.1:17661671-17683343 GCA_029814505.1 Siphamia roseigaster
GATAGATAGATAGATAGATAGATAGATAGATAGATATGCACAGACACAGGCAATAGAAACATCCTTCAGATGGCTAGTTGGGCTTGTTATATGTTTGGAGTACATTTCAGAGGTACCTCTTTTTTGTTTTAACATATCCCACACTCAGCAAAGAACTTTAATAAGTGCTTGTCCTTTTACTAGACTTTAGTAAAAAGCATATATACTTCTACTTACAGGTACTTATGTGTACGTTTGTATATGTCAAGGAAAAATACAAAAATTACAAAGTTCACTAGCATTTAAAAAAACATATAATTTTCCTGATACCCCAGACATAGCATACAATTGTTTGGGAATAATTAACATTACCTGAAATGAAGAGCTGACTGCAGATTTACACATGTTTTGTTTGTTGGGTCCTATAATCTGCCAAACTCCTCCTGTCTTCTGATAGTTTGAAGCCCTTTTTTAATAATTTGTGGTTCAGTTTTATTATTTGGTAAAATGTAAAATAATAATTGGTGATTTTTTTTTGTCTATTTGCGATGCAAAGGGCACACAACTCATTTTTGACATTATGGCTAATTGCAAACATCGGTTCGTTTCCCCCTGGGTGTTTAATATGTTGCCTTTCTGTGTAGTTGTAAATATTTTGGAAGAACCCAAGTTAAATATTGATAAACAATTGAAAGACAGATGAGGTAACATTTAAGCCACAATAAATTCTATTAGAATGATTGTGTATATGTTTTAAAAGGATGAATCGCTGAGTAAAAAAAAAAAAAAAAGCAAATACTGAACTAAGTTAAAAGGCAAGTTCTTATTCTTCCTCAAATCAGCACATGGCGGTGGACTTATCGGACATGGTAAAAAGTCCCAAAAACTTGTTCATTAATCTAAATATAGCTTTAATTAACGCCACATTGAATTTTAAGATTTTACAACCAAAGTACAGGTAGGTATTACATATTTCCTGTAGAAGCGAAGACAGCTGTGTAGCATAATTAGCTAGCATTAGCAGCTACTGCATTATGGATGTTGTTTAACGCTAATTTACACAGTTTTGTGCAATTCATGCTCTACATAAATATGTCAATTTACACATAAATAATGCCATAAAATAAATGACCCACGTGGACGTCCTCAGTAGTCAAAATCAGTCAATTGACTTAACGGCTTCCAGGGTCAATAAGAAAGTTAGCATCCGTTGCTAGCATAAAAATGAATACCAGTAAAAGGAAACAAAATGACTACATTTTGATGTAAACTGCAACAAAAACTTACATTTTACACTGCCCGAATTAGGAACAATAGAAAATATGAGCCACACCTTTCTTGGTTAGTTGTGGACTACCTATCCATGGAAACATTAAAATGGTTAAGTTAGCTTGTCAGTCTGATTGAATAGTTGTAAACTAATGAAATAAAAGCAGATAAAATGAATGAGCAAAATATCAGCTTGCGTTAACTGACAAAAAATGAAAGCATTAACAGCTAATATAGCCTAGAAGTGCTTTCCTTGAGAAACAATTTTCTAAGAACATTTCATGGTAGTGGTAATTTAGCAATAATGGTGATAACTATTGCTAAAATAAATGTAGTGGGTAATTTATGCGACTACATTAAACAAAAACATGTGTATTAGACCCAAATACCTTTTGTATTATTTTTATCTTTTTGATCACACTTAAGTGCAGTGCTGGTGATAACTTTATTCTGAACAATATCTAGTTTTAGCATAAGTGAGTACCTGTCAAACACTTCATTCATTAATCTGTTTAGGAAGTCAGTATTTGCTGTTTGTATTTTGCAGTAAAGCTGCAAAAATCAGCCAGAGCTTGAGTTGAACGCCTCACAACATCACTTTACTGGAGTTTGAAGGTATTATAAAGATTATTTTAGTTTAACAACACTACTTGTAAAAGATACTGGTCATAGACAATATTGTCATAGTAATTTTTATGATTTGTATTTCTCGTGGAGAAATTTCAAAGTACACCTTGGACTTTATTTTCTTTCCACAAACAGCTGTTTAATTGTTGTACATGTTTGTCATTGGAATATTCACTACCACAGGCCCTAACTCAAGTGTAATCTGTGACACTTACTCTAGGTCATGATGAGATGTTTTCCTGTTCGTCAGATCTTGTCATCAGCCTTGACTGAGAAGCCAAAGTGTGAGGAAGTTGTCATCTGTGCACCTGCTCCTCCCCATTTTGTGCAAATCTAGATGCATGCACGGAAGTTTGGTTTCAGAACAAGAGGATACAGGTGGGTTGATGTTTTGTCAGTTGGTACGTGTGTGTGTGTATCTGGCTCTACTTTCTGTAACTCAGCTATGAAACCTATGACAGAAGTTGGCTGTGTGTAGACTGTGCATATTGTGGAGTATAGGATCTTCAGAAAAAGTTCTGAAAATTCAACAAACCAGTATCTGGATTTGGATCGGTGAAAATCAAGAATGGGGGGAATCCCACATGACATCAGAAGACTTCTGGATGGTAATGTCTTTGTTTTTTCTACTGTTCATACCCACACATTTTGAGCAGGTGGTTGAGCTGAAATCTAACACATAAAGTGTTACACTTGTTATTTTATTGTTTAATTTACCTTCTACCCTCTGTTACCTCAAGTTGTGCAACCATAAGCAAACAGCTAAATGACAAACATCGTATTTTATTTTCCAAAATGTCATTATATAGAGTGAACTGTTCCTTCCCTGGCATTTACTATATTTGCATGTACTGCCAGACTATCACACAGGGCCTTGGAAAGAATATTTGCATATTTTAGGCATTTGTATTGTATGGGAGTCGGGAAATAAAGAAATTGAATCAGATAAGTAATGTGGACCAACTTGTTTTTGCCAGTTGCATTATAAAGTTGAGTAACTTATATTTAACTTTTTGACCAAATTCTCAGTCATAGCAGGAGTTCATTTAATCAAGGTATGTACAGGAAAGCTTTATGTGAGGTTATTTCTTTCTGTAGACAGTTGATGATGTAATGCCATTTAATTAAATTATGTCTTCCCTTTAATGGGTCAAACCATGAAAAGGCCTCCTTGTCTCTGATGAGTAGCTTGGAGTTTTCAGTATTGTTGCCCTGGGAAAGCAGTGTAAATAGTCATCGTGTTGAAATTACAGAAGGGATAACTGAAAAACTATTTTCTATGCATCAATGAGAGTCTAATTTACATTTTAGCCATTACAGCATGGCTGTAGGGATTGCAGTGCTGGTCTGTGCCAGTCGTCGGTCTATTGTTTCAGCAGTTTGGTTCGCACCATAACATTGTAAGAAGTATATGATGGATTTCCATGAAATATTGTACAGACATGCATGTCCCCCTCAGGATGAATTATAATGTAGACTAATGGCCAAGCTTTCATGTTAAAATTAAATTAGTTAAACACTTTAAATTAATAAAACAAATATAACCAGTAACATTATTATCTGTATTTCTTTTATTGCAGTAATGCAAATATCAGCATACTAGCACACTAGCTATAATGGTGAATATGTAAAATTATAGCTTACTGTACTTTCAAACTATCAGGATGTCTTTGTCTTGGTGTGTGAGTATTTGATTGTCCTCCACAGCATGATAGTATTGCAATGTCTACAATGTTTTCTGATCTCCACAGACTGTGAGATGTTTGTGTCAGAAATCCTTCAGAATGAAAACCTCAGTGACTTTGCTGAAGAAACACGAAAAGTTCTACTGAATAATTTCCGTGTGGTCCATATCAGGTAGGTTTTAGCTCTAGATTTATCATTAAGTTACTGCTCAGCATAAAGCACAGAAACTGTCTTTACTACTAAAAATGTAATTTCACCCTTTATTTATCCAGCCTTTCTACTTAGAAACCTTAATTGCATTAAACACAGTTTCCTAAATTACACTGAATAAACTGGAAATAGGATTGAGACCTAAGTGTTTAGAAATTGTATTTACTTTCATAGATTTTTATCTAATTAAATACAATATTTTTTTGATTAGGATCATTTTATTTTTATGGGATTTAATATCTAACCAGTTCATGTGACCAATAGCAGTGACACTGTCAATTGTTATTTCATACCGGAAGCTAAGTTTTCAACTGCTGTTGCCTGCACTGCATAAGTGAGGCATGCTCTTGTAAAGAAAATTGTGGTTTTGTGGAGGTTCAGTGCAGGAAACAATTTTTGTATTTCAGAAACAATACTGCAGGTGAGCTTTGCTAAGTCTGAAAATCAAAAACAGTACAACTTAGTAAAGCTGATTTTGAAATTTCATCATTTTGATATTCCAGAAACCCTCAGGATTTTCCCTTCAGATGTAAGTAAAAATGTGTTACATTTTATTTGTATTTGTTCTGTTTGTTTTAATTATATATGTCTGCATGTATTAATGTGCTTTGATGCAGTGAAGTGTATAGGTAAACAAAGGTTTGTCTTGTACTGCAAAATGTGTAATATCTATCTTAACTTGATTAACACAGTCCTTTTCTCCCTTCGATCGTTTTTTTTTCTTTTCCATTTTACACTCACTCAGCGGATTCCGGGCAAGAGGATGGTTCTGATGACAACCGCAGCTCCAGTCTGGGTCGCTCAGCTCCATCAGATGATGCCTCCGTTGCCTCTGATTACCAGGATGATGGAGCCCCAGAGTGTAAGTTAACAATAGGCATGGCTGCGTGTGTCTAAGTTTTTCTTTTGCACTTGCGCAGTGCAGACATCTTCGCTCAAAAAGCCTAATTCTGTGTGGGTATGCAAGTGTGGCAAAGCAGCACTGATGGCTTTTTCTTCACAACATCAATTTAAAAAAATGAAAAGAATCATGAACTGAAGCAACAGACGTGAGCTCAGTGTGGATCATACTTATGTCTTGCCGTTCATTTTTGCCATAACAATTAAATAATCTTTGTTTTGTCGACACATTTTTGCTCAACAGTGTTAAAACATAGGTGAGGAATTCTGCGTTTACAAAAGAAAAGGTAAAAGAAGGAGTCATTTTTCCATGACAGCCTTCACAACCATTACATACTCATTAAAACACCTGTAACTTGCCACAGAAACCAAAACCTGTGTTTTTAATGTGGTCATTGTTCAGATGTGGAGTATTTTAATTTGAGAAATCAGTCGACACCTATAAGTTTTGTTCCCTTTATGGCCTCCTACCTCTGTCTGACTCCAGTGACATCAGTGACTCCTCCTCCCCGCTCTGTTTCCTCCTGGTCAGTGTGCAGGTGGGCTGTTCTGATGTGGGAGAGGGGGTGCTTGCTGGTGGTTCACAAAAGCCTGATTGGTGACCTAGAGCTCCCTCCAGTGGCAGGTTTACATTTCTGGTCCTGATTCATCCCCCCTGAGCTGTGTGTGCCTGTATATGTGTGTGTGGACTGTGGGAGGCATGGAAGCAGCCCACACAGTAAGGAGTCTTTGTAGCTGCAGGCTAATGCAGTGATTGATTGACCCTGAGCCCCTCTATTCTTTCACAACCGGGTTTGAAATACAACACAGTACCTGAGGGGCCATGTGTGTTCCATCCCTCTCTCCCTTTATCAATCTTTATCTCTATCTTCCTTTTGCCGACTTGCCCTCCCTCCCGTTCAGACTTTTTGTATTTCTGACTCTATGCGCCAGTTAATAGCCCTTGACGTGACATGCCGCAGGTGGGCATTATTGACTTGGTGCCTCAGGTGCCCATTTCTACCCCACACTTTTTTTTTTTCCTAAACTCATTTTTCCGTAGTATGGCAGAAATCTTGGAATTTTCTTGTCAGAACTGAATATTGTGTTTCATGTGGCAGTCATTATGTTATACCAGTAGTTAATGCCAGCTGGATGTTGTCAGAAATTATCCCCTTATTTGGAAATGGCTTAATGAACTCTTCGGTCCTTTGCCCACTGAAGACTAACTGCAGCCTTTCTCTGCAACTTCGGGAAAAAGTGAGTAAACAAATCACAGCAGATGGTGGGATGATAGACCACAAGACAATGGTAATTTATTTTTTGAAATAGTTAATTTTACAATAAACAAGGCAAGATTTCCATGGGGGAAACAAACAAAATCAAACCATAAAATGCTTACAAATTTCCCTTAAGGCTATAATGGTAAAATGCCCAACTACCGTCTGTTGCCGTGGAATAGTTGTTAGCGCTTGAGCATGGTGTCATGGTATCGTTGTTGTTAAATTTGAGAAATAGCCAATTATGCACCAACACCAGAATCATCTTTTTCTTTCATTTGCATTTTCCTCAGAATATCAACAACGGACTGCTTTTGAGCTAAACGACAGTATTTTGTCTCCGGATCAATGATCATAAAATTTGATTCTGCAAGAATAATGTACACCTTACAGCGCAGTCTCTTTTTATTAACAGCGAATGTGCTCGTGTTAGCGTAGTGAATGGCCTGTGTCCTCACTAAAGGGCATGTGGAGTTCAGAGTTCATTCTCTGTTCACTGCCAGATGAAAGAAATGGTTCACACTTTTCTGCCGGGCGTTCTGTTTCAAGGAAGGAGTGTTTGTGCAGAGTAATGGCCGCACCACTTAATGAAATCGGTGACATTTTCCAATAAACAGTTATCAATGGCGCTTTGGATTTATTCAGATTGTCTTATATTCCGTATTGCAGAAATCAGCAGAATACCTTTGTTGAGAAAATTAATAGATATTTTGTGATTTAAAGAAAAGCAGTTGGCAGTACAGAAAAGTAGAAAAAAAAAATTTTTTTCTCTCTCTCTTCCCTCTAATTGTCTCATTTTATTTGAGCCTACTGTACACAATAGAGACTTTGTGACTCCGAGAATGTATTATGCGTGGTAATCGACTGCCTGCCTCCACTGCTCTCTGTTCCCTAACCAGAGAGTGAGTGAGTGTGAAGTCGATGGCTGCTTTTACACAGGAGGAGCCTGAGCCGTTTGATTAGATGCGGTGGCCTGTTGTCTTCAGCGGACTGGGTGACACCAGATTTGTAATGGCTGACAGGAACAGATGGAGCCTCCATTGTTTCCCTGGGTGTCTGCATGGTAATGTGAACTGAGTTTCACCCGCCGACCACACTGGTGACCTGACCGCGCCTGCAGCCTCACCCCAGCCTAGTCTACCCCTTTTAGCATCCTCCTTTCCACCCCTCTCACTCCGTCTCTCTTCCGTTTAGAGCCCATACATAAACATTTGCAAAAATCCTGTTGTCATTCTCCACTATTTCAGCACATTTTGCATTCATGAAAGGAGATATTGACAAGATTTGGCCTCTGGTGTGTATATTCTCTATTACATACGTGTACACACACCCACACCCACACCCACACACGTACACACAAATAAACCCCAGGAGACAGACAGAGATGTGGGGCTTTTAGCCTTGTCATGCTGTTTGCAGGTCAAGTTTACGAAGTCGAAATGGCCTGTTTGTTTTTCTTTGATTGGAGAGCACCGCTGGGCGCTCGGGGATGTTTGCTGGGAAGCTGCTGCGATGACAGAGCACTGCAGGAAGAGCTTCGTTGCAGAAGGCGTTCAGAACAGATATGTCTTTCTGTCTTTCTATTCTTCGTCATGATTATAATCTTTCGGCTTCAAATTAGGCCCTAAAGGAATTATTTGCAAACATTCAATTCAACACATGAATTAATATTTTTTTTAATGTCACTACTTTGTTGTTTTTCTGTTTGTTTGTTCACAAGATCTAGTTTTATCCTATTTTATCTATAATCTCTTGATAAGCGTCAGTAAATTGTTTAAATTATCAGTTAATCTGGTGTTTTTCTCATTGATTAAGGAAAGTCACAATGGCACATTTTGTTTGAGGAATTGTGAATTTTTGCATTTTCTATTAATGTACCTTTAATGAATTAACTCGCATAATAATTGCGAAATAATCGTGCATTGGTAGAGTCAGAATCTGGCATCAGTTATCTGATCCTTAAGGTGTATGGAATCTGTCCTGGAGGTCATTTAATTTGACAGGCAGGTATGTGTTGTTGTACAGGCGTATTTAAAGAATGAAGGAATGCGGGTCATGTCAGTGATTACTGTGCCGACACAATTTCCTAAACCAATTACTGGCAATAGAATGCTGTGGGATAACCAATGGGAACTTATGACATGCTGTTGCCAATTTCTCATTTGAATATGAGGGACCAATATGCAATAACAACATTATTACATTTTGCTGCTAAATAGAATATTAAATCTAAATTTTGTCACTTTGGCTGAAGCTTGAAAAAGCTTTATAACGTATAAAGTAGTTTTGAAGGCGCATGCTGTGGACTTTTAGTCAATGAATTAGAAAAACGAATTAGGAAAACAAAGGCATCTCTTGGATTAATGCTTTGGTCGTGGGCTAATCAGTAATGCTTTAGTTGCCAACTGGCTCTGTCTGCTAACTTTATGGATAAATATTTGAAAAAGATAATAATTTTGGGTGCTTCACGAATGCATAAATGACATAACTTAATGAAGAGATTGAGAAAAGGAGTTCTGGGAAACTTGTTAATTACACTGCTAAGTTGGTTTTAGCTCAGTTTTTGTGTTTTTAATTTCTCTATAATATTAGCAGCATCTGGACAGCTTTTTGGGTCTGCCAGTGGTCACCTTCTGACCGCTTTGTGAACTTTTCACCTTTAACCTCTTGCTTGGCCAACCTGTGACCTGTCTGCTCTCAGCCTGCTGGTGCCTGAATGATTTGGCTATCCTGTCAAAGAAAGTCCATCAGTCAGGAAGTTTCTTTGGACTTGGAGATAGCCATCTACTGTATCCATCTGTCAGAATATCTGTCCAGAGAATAATTTTTCACTATGTTCATTGGTGTATGGATTTCGTGACATTTGGATAGCAGCTGCTCGTTTGCAAGGAAGCGAGGAATATGTTAATGACCTCCACTCTTCCTCATTCTCCTTCACTTTCCTTTCCTCTCCTCCCTCAGATGCTGGCTGCGTGCTTTCCTAGACACACACACACACACTCACATTACGAGGCAGGAGCAGGCTGTGTGCATCGCTGCGACTGCTTGCCATCAGGGTTCAAAAGTTCATGCTATTCCCTGAGGGCTACTGTGCTGCTGCAGATGCTGATAGTCTTTTCTTTCTCTCTCCTTCTCCTGGCTGCCTTTCTCTCCCTCTCCCGCTCTGCACCCTCTCTCCCTTGCTGTTTACACTATTAATCTTATACACTCTCTCTCACACACTCACTCACACTGCCTGGCAAGAAGAGAGCGGCTTGAAGGGGGGATTTGGACGTATTTAACCGAGGGGCATCCATCACTCTCATCTCCGGCTTCACCCCCACAACCAAAAGCCACGGCGTGTAGTTTTTTGCATCTTGCCTGTTTGTAAGCCCTCTGATACAGCTCTCCCCTCATTTGCTTTGTTTTATCGGTGCACTGCATATAATTACACCCCTTCGTTGCCTCTGGTGTAGCGCCGTGTTGAAACCCAGGGAAAACTGGCGAAGGTAAATGTGCAGCAGTCCATCTGTAAAGAGGCACATAGGCAGAATGCAAAGTGGGAAGCTGGGGCAGGGTGGCTCCTAATCTCCCCCAGAGCTGTCAATGTCACAGACAAATAGCAAAACTATCAGATGTGGCGGGTTCACCCAGAGGTTAGCGTTCCCAGGTACCTCCTGCATTCACTCCCTCTCTTTCTCCCCCTGCCTTGCAAATGAGAATTTGATTTTGCCCTCCACTGGAATCCATTTCTGGAGATGGATGAAGTTTCAATGCCAAGCCCAGGTGGCCCTGCTGATTTCTTAGGGAAATAAATGGAGATGGGAGAGATGTGTTGGCCTGTACACAGACAGTGACACGACAGCTCCCAATGCCTCTGGGATTTCTCTGTTTAATTGTTGCTGTAATGTAGCACTTTAAGGTCATTAACATGCCCTTGCGGAATTATTCGAGGATGGTGAGGATGCATCCCTCTTAAAATCAGGATCTCCACACGGCTGGGAGAAGTCAGAACTGTGTACATGTGCCAAGTAGGACAGGGCTGCTGTGTGCTTGTATGCAGGTGTAGGATTGTTTATCTACGATGGAAATTACCGCCACTGATTTATAGTCGACAGGTCTATAAGTTAGCTTATCTCAAAGCAATGGAATCACTTTGTTTAGAAAACAAGGCTGTGGACTGGGAACATGTGTTATTGTAAAGGAACTTACTTTTGTGTTGGCTCAATGGGGGAAAAAAATAATTTGTTTTATTCAAAATGGAAAAAATAATGAATTTCTATATATTGATTAGCCTCAGAGTTGTAATTCCTCAGTACAGATCACAATCAAAGATTCTGTGTTTAATCAAAATTGTTACACATTTTGATTTATTGTATTCCTTTAAAATAATTTTATTTGATTAATTATTTAGTCAATTTTATATCTTGATATTTATGATGATATAATTCTGTTAATTTTTATTTTACATACAGTTTGAAAATAGCCTAATTTACTGTCTTCGTATCAAAGCACGGCTAAACCTATTTGATATAATTTGGTGTCTGGCAGTATAATTGTATTCAGTGCAGTTTTATTCACTTCATTAGTTTTATTTTGTTGGAAATTATTTAGGAGAATTTGAATTTATTTATGAATATATTCATTTGGCACTGCACTTTAACGAAAAAGTGATGTGATGCATAGAGTTTGTCAATAATGGACCTTTTTTTCTTTTTCATACACTGTAAACATGTTGAACATAATTAGAAGTGAGATTTTATTAAGATTTTAACAATAAAATAAAGAAAGAATTAGTGGGGAAAAGCCTGGTCATGTTTTAACTTATTGTTTTATTTTCCTGCAGATGAAAGAAATTCTCGTTTAGGCCAAATTTGTGCTCCCTTAATAATTAAATATTACAGTCCATTTTAGAACATAGCAATAATTATAGTTATGTGCAAAATATTTTTTTATAGCATTAAAAAGTCTAATTGCAAATATTCTATATTCAATCTCAGCAAAAGGCCAAATGAAATTGTTATTTAGTTCTTACATCTCGTTATTTGAAGCTGGAAAAAAAAAAAAAAGCTGAAAATAATTTTTGTTAGTTTAAATTCACAAGTCTTTTAAAATCTTAATAAAAGAACACAATTCCTTAATGCTGGTCAAATAAATATCCATCAATTTATGATTTAGGTATTCAGAAACATGGGAGAAAACAGTGGTTTTATGAACTGCATGTGTCTCGTTGTAAGAGGAAAAAAGAAAAGCAAATCAATTTAATCCCTCAACAAAAATGTTTTTTCTTAATTACTATTATGTGTATTTATTATATATGCAAAATTAGACAAAATCAAACTGCTAATCTCATAAGTATCTAACCTTATTTGCCTTGATAGAATACTATTTCTTTTAACACTTGTTGCTCACACACTTGCAAATAATAAATAAAAGATGAAAATGAAAAATAGTATTGTATAATTGTCTATTGGTGGAATATATAACAGCAGTGACTTTGAAATATCGTCTTCATTTAACAATGTAATAGGTATGAGATATTGCTCTAAAACCACAATCCAATAACAGGGCTTTTGCAAACATATTACTTACCATTATCGGTAAAATCGTATTTAAAGCGTTTTAGTGGATATAATTGAAGCATTTTAAAGTTGCAATAACTGTACATTCAGAGGGTGAGTGTGTTGATTTCGTCGAGTTTTTTTCCCTCCAGGCCTGCTCGTTGACTGTGTTATATCCCGTTTTCATCACAGAAATGCTGTCTCTCCTGTGGGCCCGAACTCTTCCATTGTTGGTATTTATATTCTTACAACACTTTTTTTTTTTTTTTTTTTTTTGTAGCTGTCAGTGAAGCAGCTGAAAACCATCCCCAGCGATTAGAAGATCATTGTATCTGCAGTTAAGCATTTGAATAGTGGTAGTAAATCTACAAAAGGGAAATTCAGGGTCGCTGTAGACGTTGCTTATGGCTGCCCAGGGGGAAGCTGATGTCACATAGTAAATTTAGCCCCTTAGTGTCTTTACAGTGGCCAGTCTGTGATTTCTGAACTGAAATTTAGCAAAATGAAGAATGGCTTGATAGATAATCCTTCGTTTAGGTGCTGAAATATTTTTTTTTTTATCTTATATTAGAGTGGCTATTAGCATGCCACTAAAGTTGCAGTCTAACTAAATTTCTCGGTCCAGTCTATTCAAGATTACCTACATTTTGATTTTAATATTAACCTTTTTAACAGTGTCCACGACTTGTTTCTTTTCTTTTTCTGTCAGCGAAAGCACTTTAATCTTAAGACAGACTGATATTTGTCAGTTAACCTGATTGACATCCTCCATCTCTGAAAAAAAAAAAAAAAGAAAAGGACAAAAAACACTCCTGCATTAATTCCCGGCCCCATTAAACATTATTAGACAACGATACAGGCATCATGCAGCCTGATATAATGCACTGCATGTTTTCTTTGGTTCAAACACATGCATTAGGAGGTTCTAAACACGGTTTATGTATCGATGACTGAAGTCCTAATCAAATCAGGGGGAGGAGAGGAGGGCAGGGAAAACATTCTGCCCTTAACCTCAGTGCCTCTCAGTCTCTCCCCCTTTGCTGATGGCCGCCTCGCTGGAGGGACGCACAGCAAAGGCCTCCCACTGTAATGAGGAAAAATGTATCAATTTAGTTGGGCCTGTGCACAGATTGAGCGCCGGGTGGGTGAAGGTGCACTGAGTGAATCCTTTTTCCTAATCAAGGACAGTATCGAAGAGGATTGCGGTCTCTCTCGCATCGTGTGTAGAATCAGCAGCATTCCTCCCCGTAGCCCCCTCAGGGCCGAGGAGCCTCTTTCTGCCTTCTGTTTCACCTCATCAGCAGAGTTCACATGGGGGTCAGGTCCTGCCCCCTGATGCTGCATTCAGCGCAATACCTCTTGCGACGAAAGGCAGCATGAAAGCCGCCTCGCTCAAGGACTAAGCAAAGGAGAAAGAAAACATATGATAACTGGCCAGTCTTGATTCATACCTGTGCAGGGACGAGGAGGCATAGACGGTGAAATCACCCCAATTGTAATTTATTCCATAAGGAACGCAACAATGATTCACGTATTTTCCATCTATAAAACACAAGAGAATACTGTGATGTGTTTGCTTTTCTAAATTGATGTCTATTATTTTTATAGTTTTTCGTAAGTCCTATTTTTTATTATAAATTAAATATATGCCTCTGGGATTATTCATCCTTTGTAAATCAAAATTTTACATATCAACACAGCTTAATTTTTTATTTTTTCCCCCCATCTTTTAGTTCTTTGTAATCACAGCGGCAATCATTGATCAATCAGAAAAATTTTGTTACATACATAGAAGCACCATAAATAATTTTACATTGCATACATTATGTACAAAACATTCAGTACAAAACATCTGAAACGTCAAAAAGAGTTTGGGATTACCATGTGTTGTTACTGACCTTTTTTGGAGGCTAATTTACCTTTTTTTGGGGGGATGGATTTATGAGCAACTCTTCAATTTAATTATGTGCCAAAGTATTTGAAGAATGAAGAAAAAAATAATTAAGCGGAGTTGATTCGTGTGTCTTAACCATCGTATAACTTCAGATCGATCCCTGTCTGTGTAAGAACATGTCACTCCACTGGGACCGAACCCCACTCTGCTCTTCCTTCCTGCTATCTCCATGAAAAGATGCGAGGGGAGCCACACTCTTTCCTTGAGTGTTTCTATCGTGTTGTGTCGCATCATCAACATCTTGTGAATGTTTTTTGTGTATTTTCATAACATCTTTGTTGCATTATGACCACAGTTAGATATAATGTAACATATTAGTCCTCCCACCCAACCATTTCCCTTCATTTTGATTCACTCTATCCAGCCTTTGATTGACTTTCAGCCTAACTAAAGTGGATTTTAATGAGAGAATACATTAACTCCCTCTGGTCATGCTAACATAAATCAGCCTTTTCTTGCGGGATCAACTGCTGAGCTCATAACACCACGCTGAGAGAGTGTGAATAACCAAATGAGAGATTGTGGCGGTGGCAAACTGCTGGCAGCTCAGATGCATTGTTGTGTATCACCCCACGAGTTTACGACAAGTTTAGAAAGGCATCAAAACAGGGTGCTTATTGGCACGCATGTTGACTTGCTTGTGGAAATGTTCCTTTGTCTGGATCAATTAAACCCATATTTCTGGTCAATCACTATTGATCATTGTCTTCCATTTGGAAATGAGGTGGCTCAGACCTATTCTTTCGGATCATCAGTAACAGCAGTTAGATTCAGTTAGCTAGTCTTCACCTTGATTTACGAAATGTGTGATCTGACTAGCATCATATCTATCAGCTTCTCTTTGTTAGTAATTGTACTCGGTTAAATAGGTTATGCTGAAATATCAATAAATTCCCATCAAATTAATGTCAATACTGAAGCTGTGGATGGTGCTAATTAAAACGCAAAAGGGATGAAAATGAAGTCATGGCATTGCCCTGAATAATTGATAATGCAATTTATGATTTTTATGAAAGAGTGCCGTCTGTCTGCAATTCTGATGAGGCCTTAATTAGATGCATTAATGTGTCTCACTGTGCATGTAGTTGGACTCAAAACTCAAACACCATGATGATTGTTAAGGTTTTTTAACGCTCTAAATTACACATTTTCAAATAACATTACCTCTAAATATCTACTTAAAATTACAATGGTCCCAAAGAGGTGTTGGTGTGTGATTGTCATTAAAGGAGATTCTTAACTCTGAGCGTATCAGCTGCTGATTTTTTTTTAGGGTGGGATCAAAAGCATGGTAGGAAGTCGGCAAGCGGCATCAAGCAGAGTCGTGCTTTAAGGTTGTGTTGCTATCCAGTGGAAGAATCTAATTACTGTGTGTACTTGTGTTCAATGTCATTACATCAGGTTGAACGCTCTGTGTTTGTGTTAGGTTTGGGACTTAGCTGTATCAGCGTCTGACGTCCGTACATTGAAAGACGTCAAGTGAGGTCAGGTCACTCAGCTTTTAAGTGTTAAGCACGCATGAATGTGTAATGTTTATTGACTCACGCAGATCAGAGTGATCCCATGTTGATTTTGTACCTCCTCATCTATTAGCTGGGCTCGACCTTTGAGATAAATGAAGAGCGAGGGAAGCAGATAGATGAGGGGATTAGAAGTGGGCCGCAACAGGGAAGCAGGCCCAGAAAAATGGACGGACTGCCAGCGGATAGATGAGGTGGGAGAGCATAATGACCGCTGTTTGTTATGATGTACTGAATCAGGTTCTCTTTGACAAAACAGTCCTTAGCACCTTTGTATTTATAGTGTCACCAGTCAGTCCATCCACAAAGGCAGGCTGATGATATGTGAGTGTGTTAGTGCTGTGAGGTGTCTGGGGCGCTGCTCTGGAATGACCTGCTCATCTGTCAGGCCTATGAGCTGAAGCAGTGTGGGGGTTATCTGATCATATGCTGGATTGTTGTTAACTTTAATGTGTAAATCTCTGGCATGTTAGCCAACCAAAAAGCTAATATCACCTTTATTTTGCTCTTTGGATCACGGTTGTTTGGAGAAGTCCCAGTGAGTTCTGAAAAGAAAATAGCCTCAAAACTACAAGACATATAGATAGTATCACCAAGTTGGAGTGGGTATTTAACTGGGAAGCTTTTTCATGTTAGAGATTTTTATGAAAGAGGTTGATGTTTGTCTTATGTTGGGGGATCCTCTCTTTGTTTAAACCAGAAAACCTAGTGATGGCATGACATGTTTGGCTTTTCCCAGCCGTTAAATAGGTCCTTTCTAAAGGGGATGGACTCCAGGCATTCCCCTTGTCATCAGTGGTCTGAATGGGGTGTCACACTGAGTAGTGTAAATGGTCTTTAAATTGTTTCTGTGTTTCAGACTAAAAAGGCGGTTCCTGCTCCCTCTGCTTTTCCCCTAATGCCTGGTGACTAATGAATCTAGAGGAAGCTGAGCTTTGTTTTTGACACATGGAAAAAACAGGTTGTCTTGTTAAAACATTGAGCGGAAGTTGGCCCTTGAGGGTGACCTGGGGTTAGTTTTGAACTTTGACAGCAAATGCCTTTGACTACAAAACGGAACACACGAAGTCATTTTTCTCAGACATTTAAAACTATATTATGGCAAAAATGTCTCTACTATCAGTGGCACAACATATAAAAAAATGTAAAAAAATAAATAAATTAATGCAATATGTGGACTGCATATTGGATTACTTACATAACAACTGCACTACTTAACTTAATGCTCTCAAGTTGTGCCACTGCTCTATTATGTTTAAGATTTGACTTTGCAAATTAGTTAGAGTTGTTTGAATTCCCACAGGAAGGTTGTGCCCATTAAAAGTGCAATCTGAGTAGATGAATGGACTGCAGTGCTCAGCAGCACTGTAAATGTATTGATCCCAATTTCCTAAAGCCTTGCAGGAATGTATTTGATCCACAGTGCAGGAAGACTTTATGTGCATCGTATATGTGTGTGTCTTACTTTGTTGGGAAGAAAGGAAAAAAATGTTAATGTATGCTTTGACTAAGATTTTTTTTTAACTACACAGTGAAAGTCAATAGTTCTTGCTGCTTTTGTTCACAGACTTTGGGCAAATCCTCCCTGTTGCAGCCCAGGACCTCAGCAACATCTTGAAGCAAGGCTACTTGGAAAAGAAACGAAGAGGTACAACAGGGCATGTGTCTCAGACCTGGTTTGGGTATTGGGGTCGGCCAATAGTTTTTTTTGGATAGTATTTACATACAGATATTTTAACCTGATGCAAATTTGTTGTAAAAATGAAACACTTTTAGTGAAAGACCAACACAAAGCAAAGTTAAATAGTCAAATTCAGTAATATTTCAACAATAATAGTTTTTACGTTTCTCATTAAACTGTAAAATAAATGTAAATGTATGTGCTTCTCATTTTACTGGTGACATGGCAAGCCCCAGAGTGGCGATGATAGAAAGGAAGTTGCGTCAGCGTCAAAGTACTGCATTTTTAAAAGCAGTCATTTAGAGAAAAATATACAGACTAAATTTTTTGTAAAAATAATAAATACTGGGTTTGATAATCGACCAATAATGGGTCAGTCCTAGCTCTTATAAGTTTGAATCGCTTATTTTACTTCAATTTGGAAAACTGAAGCCATCAACATCTTGCCCAAAATGAAGGAGGCGATTACATGTAATTATATTTGCATATAAATAACCCATTACAAATTTGCAAATCATTTTGGCTTGTGGTGACCCTTCGTTTCTTTTTTTTTTTCCTTCTTTTTTTTGTAGATCATAGCTTCTTTGGGTCCGAGTGGCAGAAGCGATGGTGTGTTCTGAACAATACAATATTCTACTACTTTGGGAATGAAAAAGGTTTGTATGAAATGCTGTCATATAGAGACATCAAACAGTTTAAACTGAATCAGGTGCCCTCCTAGCATCTGCTCTCCTCTACAGACAAACAGCAGAAGGGCTCCTTTTATATCAACGGCTACAGTGCAGAATTGGTAACCAGTTTGCGGAAAGACTCCAAAAAAAATGCAAGCTTTGAGCTCAGCGCCCCTGGACGCCGGTCATACCAGGTTTGTACACCTGTATAAACAGCTAATTTCTGAAATATATAAGGGTCCTCAGGTAAATGAGCTCAGAATTCTAGATTTTATTTTGGAAACAGCACTATGATGTTGTTACACTGTGTAATTGTCTCTGTATCACACCCTTCTTTTAAATGTCTGAATCTCTTTGGTGCAAAAGCATAATTTGCACATCTTCGTCGCACATCTGACTTAATTTTGCTTCGACAAAGCAAAATGAAAACAATGACTCTTATCTTTATTTTTTCCAATCAGAAAAGAGAGATGTTTTTAATCTTAATTACAAGTTGGATATACTTATTTTGATTGTTTTATACTTAAATAACATGAAAATGCAGCGTGCATTTGTTTTGCCCTAAAGACACCAAGCAGGAGAAATCATTTATGTGTCAAACGCTCAGAAGCACAATTCTTGTAATAACCAGAGATGTGACTCTAATCACAGTATTATTGCTTTTCTCTTCCACCAGTTCACTGCCTGCAATCCTCAAGAGGCCAGAGAATGGGTGAACCAGATCAATTTTGTTCTCAGAGGTCTTTGTACTTTTTTTTTTATGGCATCTATTGCTTGTCTGTCTGTCTCAGAAGAAGAATCTTTTCTATGTCTTTTCTTTTTTTGTGTACTCTTATCTAAATCCAAGGCCTAAGGATAGAGAAGGTCGCACGCGGTTGAGACTGTAAATCACCCTGAAACAAATTTGTGATTGGGGCTGTGTAAATAAAATTGACACGAGTTGACTTTTTAAAAGTCACATAGGGTAATTTAGAAAAACCCAACCTTGTTTTTAACAATGTGCCGCTCAAGTTTTTCTTGTGTTTGTGAGGGGCAGAAAGGTCAGAAATGAAAGGGAGCCTTTTATCATCACCGACTCAGTTGAAAACCGTCCAATCCATCACTTTACAATACAGCCGAACACAAGAATCCTGACTCTCCTCCTTCGACATGTCGCCCACCATGTCATGTGCACCGCCATGTAGCTCTAGTTCTCCTCCCCCCGCACGCACTCCACCCTTAACCCTCCTACCGAATTCCAACTTACAGGAAATTGATTGGTAGATGTTCTGGTTATCCTCCACTGACATTGATTTCTGCTTGGCTGCTGGTGTATGGCAGAGGACTTGATACCCTGTGTTGCAGTGGCCAGTCGCCTGCAATGAGACGGCTCCTCCATCTGAGCGTGCCTCCTATACTCTAAAATGGGCTCAGGTCGGGCCACTGATTTGCGGGAAGTAACAGACACTGAGTAGTTTGTCTTACTTCCTACAGCCTCATTTTACTACAAAACTAATCCAAAATGCACAAAGGATTATTCATCCTTTTTAAATAAAAAGAAAAAATAAAATTACATTTCAACACAGCTTAATTTTTTTTTTACGTTAATATTTATTCTTTTGTTTTTGAGGTTTAAGTATATAATCATCCAGAAAAGTCATGTACTCCATCAACAGGACATTATAAATACTTATGATAATTTATGTCATTATACATGTATTTATTTGGATAGTTCATTTATGCAGTTTTTGTAACATTTCAAGTAGCTTTTTAGTACAAACATCTAACAATTCAGCTTTGTCTGCACACAGTTCGACATCTATTGAATATCTTAGAAGTTTTCACTCTTTCATGAATACATTTTGACAAAATAATGTGCATTTTCTAACATTGTAAAAGTTTATTTAACCAAATTCTGAAGTAAATTAGTAAGAATAGGACAGAAGCTTTTAAAAATGCAAATCTTCCTGTCAGAAGGACTATCCAAATAAGCACTTATCTAATGTAAATAACTGTCATTGACATTGATATTTTTCTGTTGAGGGATTAAATGACTTGTCTGGATGATTATTTCCATATACATAAACCTGCAAAATAAATGAAGTGATATACACATCAACCAGAAAATCACATTTCTTTCTTAATTTCTTGACGCTTTTCTTTTGTATTATTTTATTCAAATTCTCTGTGTTTTTTTTCTTTGCCACCAGTCAGACAGCAATATCTTGGAATCATCATGCACTCTTTCAGTTTTTAGCTGCAATTCTGTAGTAATTAATGGATTGGGTAAAAATAAATGATAGTAGTCACTGGTCACTGCAGTTATGACACAGCCTGTTGAGCAGCCAGAGCCCATTTTCTGTCCCTCTCACATTAGTCTGTAATACATGTGTGTATCTTTTGCTCTACCCTGATCTTTATCTTGATGCTAACACCAGTGATCCCCTTCTTCTCTCATACAATCAGATCTCAACTCTAATCTCATTCCTTTTGACGATGACGAGGAAGAGGAGGAAGTGGATGAGGAGGAAGAGGAGACCTATGATGACATTGAAGGGGTGATGGGTCCTCCCCCGCCACGACCTGGTGCTGCCCAGGCACCTCTGAGTGGCAAACGGGGAGTGCCAGACTTGGGGGAGGTTGACGAAGAGGATGAGGATATCTACGAGGTGCTGCCAGGTATGAGGAGCTGGTTTACACAGAATTAGATGAAGAGGAGGCAAAGCAGACAGGAGGTGCACACACAGACTCCCATGATACTCAGTCAGACAAACAGACAAAGTCTCAGCCTCTGCCTGTCTTAAACACTCAAAGAATAAGGGATTGTTAGAGATGGGGATATTTGTGATGATTTCTCTTGGCTGTGAAGTTTGTGTGACCAGGTATGTCTGTCCCACCTCTGCTCCCAAACTGATTGTTCGCTTCAAATCAAACAACACTAATAAGCCTGTCAAGAGTGAGGTGACTGTTGCAGAATCATGCCGTGTGGGGAAGAAGAACGTCCTCCTTAAACTGAGAGCCTCCACTGTGCTCCTTCTGTTTGTCAGTCCTAAAAAATAGCTCTCTCCTAAGAAACAGTTAGGTTGTTGAAATCAGTGAGAGCTTTGTAGTTTGCAAATGCTCTGTCATAGATGTCCAATAAGCTAATGTTGCCAGGCAACAAATAGCCTTGAATTCAATCTACTAAACAGAGTTTTGGCCAAAACTGCCTAGCAACGGAAAATGAGTTGAAGAGAAGTAAAAACTGCATCTCTCACAGCTTAAAATAGTTCTGGAACTCTTAATGTCAAATATTTAATAGATATTGGAGTTTGATTAAGAATATTGCAAGACCCAGAATAGTGTGCGAGTCCTAACTGAAGAGTCGACAGTCCCATGTGTCAGGGTGGCTACAAGATCCCGAGAAGGACAAAAGGAGTGATCCGATCTTTTCAGAGCCATCGTCCATCACTCTTTCTATTAAATAAGATACATCAAGATTCTGTTTCACTCAGTGAGTACATTACCTTTGCCAAAATCACTGGTGAGAGGGAAATCAGTCTTCAGACTGTCACGCCAGCGTTCAAAGCCATCTGGGAAGAGGTACAGACCCTGACCACAGATGGCATATCGAATGACAGGCTCTTTCGTTCACTTTCTCACCCTTTCACTTATCAATCATTGGCACCTCTCTTTTCTCACTTTGAGCAGCCACACTTATTAGATACTGTACTGGAAAATTAAGGTTATTGTAACTGATCAAACACAACGTTTTTTTTATGTCAGGAGTGAAATAAACATTTCTAATCTAAGTATACCAAGTTCATACATTCATTGTATGCACAGAAGTTTAATGCTATTTTGATAGATGTATTAAGAAAATATGTGTTTCATTGTCTTTTACAAATAGCAGAAATTACCAGGTGTATATCTGTGTGTCTTATACCCATGAAGGTAAGGAAATGTCAAAATCCCTTCAAAACTTCCTTTTCTAGGTGGCTTTTGTTGGTTATCCAAACAGTGCTCGGTTTAAGTGGAAAACGCTTAGAGCAATGCTGGTGTTGGTGCTGATGACTGATTTTATTGACTGGAAAATTAAATCACTTTGATATAGAAACCATTGGCCCATAGTGCGGGTCTCTGAACTGAAGGACACTTATCTCTACAAGTCATGAAAAGTGCTGTATAAATGTTTCTACTCTTTGAAAACCAAATTCCTATTTCTCCCTTTTGATATAAAAACACTGTTTTCTGGTTTTGTGAAATTAGAATTAATTAGATTGTGTTTTTTCCCCTTTTTTCATTAGAATTTATAGTAAAAATGTTAAATCATTTTATTTTGAAAGTGTGCAGAAAATTGAATATTATATTGAAATAAGTCTTTAACTTTTCTGTGCATATTCAACACAGACACGTTT
>JAPTYR010000012.1:17700387-17729549 GCA_029814505.1 Siphamia roseigaster
CACAATTCCCTAATTATATGAATTGTATTTTGCATTTATAAGCAATCACCTGTTTATACCTCAGGTTTGATGTTGGATTTGCTCTTTTGCATTTTACAACATTTTTAAAAGAAGTGTGCAGAGAACAGTAGAGGTTTAAACCGTGTCAAAGATTCACAGAACCACCCTGGAAAATTCTCCAAAGGAAAGTCTCAACCCTTGGAAGGACCTTAGACACTGGAACAGTCCTTCAGTGTAATTTAATCATCTTTATGCAAATTAATCTCCTTTTGAAGGATGAGCCTTGCGAAGGCACGCCAATTGTGCACCATAGTACTAATGTGGCTGATCTGTGTAAATAAAAATAAGCTAAACATAGTATGACAGCTCAGCTCATACCTCTCCATGGACTCATAAGACACTGTCAAATTAGGCTCTTTGATGGGATCGTCCTCTTGAGCCTGAGCGAAGCCACGGTTGGACGAGGCATAGGTGAGGATGGCGTCTGTCACAGTGTAGGGGGTGTGACCTTGCACACAGTCCTGGATGTGACCAACCGGCAGCTGGGTCTGTAGAAAGAGGTGAAGCTGGCTGTCTGACAGACACACTGTCATGTGCACCACTCTGTCATATGAGCACAAAGAAACACAGGCATACAAAAACAATTACAACTGAAACAATGGATCGGTTAATGGCCTTAATGAGCATTTCAAGAGCTCACCATGGGTTTTAAAGTGGTAGATTTCTAAACACAATCATAATGAGAAGTGTTTAGCAGATTTATTAATGATGGGTTGTTCTGATTCATAAGTGTTATCAAGTATCTTTTTGGACAATACAACAAATATAGTGTAACAGTTTGTATCATAACACTATTAAAGTAGGACCAGAACTCGACAAAACTGGCTGACTGAAGCGACAGCTAGGGGTATAACACCGAACTCCCCTAATCCTTAACCAGACAGCTATGATATCATGATGTGAGGCATCCCCAGGTCATGACCTTTCATTTGCACTTGATTTGAAGTCAATCAGACAAATAGTTCATGAAGTTAACAAAAGAGTGTTTAGTGATTTTAAAGTTTTGACCGAGCCCCTTATGGGCAATCTAGAAAAGGTAAATCCTTGAAAATTTAATAAGTTCTTCCTCTCCATAATATTCATTGAGATGTTAAATATGGAATTTCTAAACCCAATATTTTTCCATGTTATCATGTTGACATGAAGGATACCCGCCGCTGGCAGTCGGACCAAAAACATAATATCCCCGAAACTCTGTTAGGGGATAAAATTATGTTTTTCTTTAAAAATACCAAGGAACTGACCTGTCCAGGAAGGTCTGAAGTCCTTTTCTCCTCTTCTCCAGGAAATCATCATTGCTGAATGAGAAAAGGGACTTTCCTGGAAGATCAGGGACGGGTCTGGAAGAATAGGAACACGATTTTTTTTCCTTTTTATTCAGTTTAAGGCTCATTTCCTCTTCAGATGAAAGTAAAATACAAAAAGGACTAATGACAGGTGTTTAAATAAGTTGGAATCTCCATTGACGCTATGTGTGTTAAATATCCCCTTTAACATTTGTAATGATTACAGAAACACTAAAAGAACAAGACCATAGCAACTTACACCAGACCAGCATTCTTCTGCAGTTTCTTCTTGAGCCAGACAAATTCGCTGTAGCGCCGACGCACGCATGACGTCTTGGCTGTGAATGCCTTACTGTTGGTCTAAGGATAATAAAAGAAGAATTCAAAATGAAAGCACATCTTATGATTATTCCATGTAATTTATTATATTATTTTCAGTGGAGTGGTGACTGTAGCGACTCATACTGTCACTGCAGCAGAGCTTGTGAAACCTATAGTACGATTTAACTCGTGATCACTTTAGATTTGTTCCCTTTATGTGTGACAGCCTAGCTTTTGCCAAGTAATAATCAATTAGTAACTCCATTTGGAAGTTTTCCTGTCTGTAAAGCATATGAATGAATGGAAGGATGAAGATTAAAAAAAAAAATCCTTCAGAAGCATTGTTCTTTCTGTGTTTATTTCTATGTTTATTGTATTTATCTGAAACCCCAATCTGGCATTCAAGTCAAGAGAAAAAGACATACAAATAACACTGCTTATCTAGACAAACGTATAGACAGATAAGACACTGTTGGAATGTGTATTTTTGTATGCAGGTGAATAGAATACACAGAACATAGACATGATGATCAAAGTGTGTGAGCTCACTGGATCTTGGCCAATTTCGTGGTTAGAATTCTCACATAATTGCAACACAGATGTCTAGGCTGTGAGCTTTGCAGATGACAGCACTACAAAACACAGGAGGTTCCTTAGTCAACAACACCAACTCCTGACTCAGCAAAATGTAAAGAATGTTTTAGCTGCAGTATTTAAAAAAAAAATTGGGTTAAGTTACGTAATGTTGCTGCCTTCCAAACTATGTTGCACGATAAAGCAATGCATTTCAGGCCTTTACTTATTGCTGCTGAGTGTGAGGACAACAACCCCAGTAAGAGCATATTATTTAGTACTTACATGCAGAAATATTTTGTAATCCACATATGAATTCCATGATCCTTCATTCTGAATGCGGGGATCTTGGACCCGCACTGCAATAAAGTCCTGTCAGAAAAAAAGACGCAAGTATTTTAAGTCACAGTGATGAATATATTTGTACTCAACCGTATTATACAATTTATTGAGAGATAGATAAGTATAGAGGAACAACAAATTCTCGAGTGCAAATGCACCAAGTTCCTTATTTCTGCATATACACCAAGTGATGTGTCTATTTTGTTCATATTTTAATGATTAATTTTAGGATTTTAATTAATTAATAATTTTCATGATTAATTTTAAGGATTTTAATTTGTCCAGATTTTAATGTACAAATTGATTTAAGATTATGCGAGTGTGTGTTTTAAACCTGTCTCTTTTTCTGTTTTTGTAAAATACTGAATTGCTCCGTTTATAAATTGTGCTATGCAAAACAACCCTTGTTTGCTATTTATAAAGGAATTTGCGCATTACCATCAGGAAAACATTAGTTTAACATATTAATGCTAAAACAAATGTTGAAAAAATAATAGAGTAGGAGGATACTTACATTATCTACCTGCATAAAAACTGAAACAATAGAGCAGGAAGGTACTTACATCTTCTACGTGCATCCTACTGGGTGCTAGGCTGCACAGAGAACATCTGCAAAAAATGAAGAACAGACAACACGTCAATCAAATGCTTAACTCTTCTAAACTCTCTTGAATGGTGTCATGGGACAATGACTCATTCTCTGTTTGCACAATTCACACTTGCAAGCATTTCCCTTTCCACACATGCAGAGAATCTTTTTTCATTTTATGCAAATCATGTTCACACTAATGCAGCAACAGTGGCCATGTTTTTCCAAATGTATACTCAAATATAAAACTACATCTTATATTGCTTTATGAATAGTCTGTTATGCTTAGATATGGTTCCAAAATCCATCAATGATATTAATGGTTTCAGACAAAATGATACAAACACTTCTCCATACAGCAAAGAACAGAGAAATCTGTAAACTTCTGCTTCCAAAAACTGAACACCAACATGCTGATGAAAGTACAATCTATTTCAGGGTTAGGTTATGGGCTAGGTCTGCATTAATTTTAAGGTTTTCCCCAAAACCAGCTATTTTTATTCCTATGAGATTGAAAGATAATAAGACATACTATCCTTTTTTAATATCATTATTGATTAGTTTGATGCCTATGTAAAGTAATTTATTAGCTAAAATACATCAGCAACTATATTTTTAATAAATAATAATCAGGGAATTAGAGCCAAATTTCAACTAAATATAAAAAATAATAATTATATAGATAATCAGCACATTTTAGAAATTAGTATCAAACTTCAATCATTATTAGATGAACAGATACTTGCTAAACATCTAATCAATGAATCTACTCACAGTGGTGGCTATATGGATAAAAACAATAAAGTTAATTATGTCGCTCTAACATTTATATCTTGATATATGGTCAAATACAGAGAGAAAACCGCGAGTCTGGATGGAAATATTTACTTAATTTTAGTCGATAATCAGTCGAACTTACCCAACACAAGCTTGATCTATATCATCCATCTGTACCTCTGTTTCCTGTCTGACGGTGAGACTGAGAAGTAACTATTTGTACTACACTATGGTCACATGTGCTCTTACTGCTCCATACCATTTACAGGTACAGCTCTAGATCAATAACAACAAGCAAGTCAAGTACATGAAAAGAACACTGTGGGCTTATTTCGCAAAGAAGACTGGTTTAAACAATTATTTTTAAACATGGCATGTTTAACTGAGCTTGCACTCCTGGAAGTAAAAGAGATTTGATTGTAATGAAAACATGACAAACGGCTGAACTTTTCAAACATTTCACACATGTCTTGTAAACGCATAAAAGACTTTATCGTTGGTTAGCCTGAAAGAACAGAGCGGTTCTGGCTAAACATCCACGAAACAACTCCCACTCGAAAATTACTTACTTTCAGAAGATACGCGTTGTCTATTATGGTAGCACCTTACCAACAGTTGTTAATGTACTGTTTTTCGTGGACGTCTTTTCTTTAGTAAGCACAATTTCCCCAAATTCACAGACTTGTTTTTCTCTGTTGCTCCTATCTACATTTCGCAAGTCACAATCACACATGCGACGTCACCCGACGTGATGACGTATACTTCCGGAAATACACGTAAGACGTACACAAAGATGGGGCGTAGAGCCAATGCCGGTTAAAATTATTTAGATTTTTACAAGGTTTATTAAGTATAACATTTTACAATACTTTAAACCAGTTGTGTGTACGAAAACTCAATTTCATATTTTTTTCAAATGCTTCTTGTTGCATTAAAATTCCTCGAATGTATGTGTAATTATAAATTTAGCATAATCTTCTCGTGATTAAAGCACATCATCATCATCATCAGCAGCAGCATGCCACAAGTCCTGTTGTATTTTAGGAACGCAATTCTCTGTGATGTAATGGTTTTAATATTAACATACATTTAGATATATTGTGGTGCACATGTCTTCCAACTGGGCAACAATTCAGAAAAGTAAACAAAAGATAATTATGTTCAGTCCGTGTTAGGCAACATAGATCAATTTGTCATATGTGTCCTTTTAGTGCAAAAACTTACGGAATGCACATATTTTGACTTCCCACAAAATCTAAATAGAATTCCTCAACATTAACATGATACTCATTCATTGTGTGATTAATTAATTCCATCACTTAAATGCTGATCATAAATTCAGAAGAAATTACCTTTAATATTCTATAGTCACAATCATTTATTAATTTGTATTTCTCCTCCTTGTTTTAACTTTACTGGTTTGGTGCATTACATAATTTTATTTATTTATTTAATCTTGTGTGAATTTCTTCACTCACTGTTTTCATATTTTGTTTTTTAAAGAAAAGTCTTTTAATATTACCGTATTGTTGTCAAGTGTGGCCTTGATTCAGTAAAATGTAGATTAATTTTCTAATGTAAACCAGTGCAGTGCAGTCAGATATCTGAGTTAATGTTGAGGTTCTTAAGGCCCCTGTGGTGCCTGTTGCCAAAGCACACATGAACAGGGCTCCAGTGAAAGTATATTATAGTATATAACCAGGTATATTATACTCCTCTGAATAACAATAACTTTATAGATACTCCCTTTCAACCTTGTTCATGTCGAAATAAACTAAACGTATTGTGTAAATCATTAGTCAGAGCTCGTCTCCCTTTTGCTGATCTATACATCACATCCACACAAACGTGGGTCTCATCTCAGACCGATGAATAAATCCATATGTTTTTACAGTCTGTGAACCTGTGCGACCATAGAGCCTGTGCACTTTTCTTCTTTCGTACCAGACGAAGGGGCGGAAACGACACATTTTGCTGTAGTCAAGCCTTGTATTTTTGATATCAGAACCACACAAACAACGCCATTAAATTACCACTGCAAACATAGACATACTTGTTGTTTTATTTCGTATCGGGGTGAAGTTTTAAAACCGTTTAGACTTTGAGAGATCGGTGAGTTGAATTTTATCTTCCCTCCTCCCTCTAAACATGTTGTTTCGGTGACCGTCTGATTGTGCACGAGTCGAGGGTTAGCCTTTAGCTAGCTATAAGACTGAGGGTTTTCAATGAGGGATACAACACAGCCACCTTAAACGCTTCGGAGACACCTTAGGCGACAATATTTAAACATTATAATCGATAGAAATTAGGGTGTTATTAGCGTGAGATGCTAAGGCTAAAGCAATATGGAGGTACAAGCTAGCTGCATATTGGGGGGACAGGGTACCTCCGAGGCTTTGTCGTGCTGTTTTTTCTGTTTGCTAGCTAACGTTAGCAACAACCTAAACAAAGATGTTTTGCACGAAAAAATAGGCTAACTGCACATAGCCGAATCATTGATTTGATACAGTTAGTTTGGTTTTGCACACTAGCCGTGCGTTAGATGCAGCTCATCTGAGTCCAGGTGTTGCACACCTCTGATGTGCACTATTGTTTTGTGTTGATGATAGGACAATACGTTCCCAGTCAATGAAACCGACATCCTCTGGTGAGCTAGCCTGAGTAGTGTTATATTTGGTAATAGAAAATATGATTTATTCCTCCTATCCAACTAAAAAACCCTACCACCATATAAGTTTACACAATGTCATAAGGTAATAATACACGGGCAACTAGAGGCAATGCAGAAAAGGTGTCCAAACATTGAAAAGATAAATAACTTCACCAACAGCATCAGGATTGCCAGAATAATCTGATTAGAAAAATCCGAAATAATACAAATCTAACGCATGCTGGTGATCTGCCTTGCCTCACACTGTTGCCCATGTATCTGCTCTATAAATCCCATTATCCAATGCTGTTTTCTCCTCTTTGCCATATTGATTCCCGCTTGCTTCCATCAATGCAACAATCTTGCCGTTGACCAGGAACCTGCTGGTCCCCAGGTCTACCTGATGAGTATGAGCCTGACTACAGAGCCCTCTAACGATGGTCCTACTGTTACAGAAGGTTTAATATATCGTTACTTTCTAACATAAATTTGTATTTGTATCACATGTCCTTATTCATTAAGGTGTATATCAAGATTCAACAAATGATAATACATTTGTATGTGAATAAAGTGGCTCTGTAAATGTTTGTAACTCATTTGAAATGATGCGTTTTCTCATCAATTTGTGAAAACACAAATTACATATTCCAATCAAATGTAAATATTTTCTTAAACTGCATTTCATGAAGCATAAAGGGTTTAGGACCCCAAGCCATTTGAAAGTAAACACCTTAAAACTCAGTAATATCTGTGCTTGACTTGTGTGTCTGCCCCTTTAGAGAGCAAAATGACATCAACTGAGAAGAAGGAGAAAAAGCCAGATGATGCGCCAGAGGAAGAGGAGGAAGAAGAAGAATATGTGGTGGAAAAAGTCCTGAATCGGCGAGTGGTGAAAGGGAGAGTAGAGTATCTCCTCAAGTGGAAAGGCTTCTCAGAGTGAGTGTTGAATAAATGTTAGGGGAAGTCCGAGCTGAATTTCCCCTCCTGCTTGGAGGAGGGAGTCAGTGAAACCACATGTACATAGTTACACCATCAACTTTTTTCTTTCATCATCATACTTTTTTAAGTATTACATAGAATATTAACATTTTAAACATAAAACGAAAGGTGGTATGTTTAACAAACAGGTAATTAGAATAAAATTTGTTTTTAACCATGAAAAATGAAACTGAAAAAATGAATTGGATACTATATTTATATGTGATTTTTTTTTTTATCTCCAGAGATGACAACACATGGGAACCTGAAGACAACCTGGACTGTCCAGATCTGATTGCAGAGTTTCTGCAGTCTCAAAAATCAGCACATGAGGGAAAAAGGAAGACAGATGGAGATGGAGATGAAAGTAAATCAAAAAAGAAAAAAGATGAAGTAAGTCTCAGCTCTTGATCCTATTAGACCTCCATGAATTTTTAGTGAATCGCTGATGGTCTATTAGAATGATAATAGTTTGGTTAGGGTGATGGAAGACAAAAAAAAAAGTCATTTCTATGATGACTTTCAGAGTAGAAATAGGTGCAATATGCATTATGTTCCTTACACTTGAAGCTAGACGCTAACACACGAAGATCTTCTTTATCTTCTCAGGGCCAACAGACTGTAACTTTTCTGCATATCCTCCCTTTATAATAGCAGTGGGTTCTTCACTTTCCTATGTGCATTTGTGGAATTTTTTTTTCTGTTTGACAAATACTGAACAGAAATTGTAACTGACAATATTAGATATTTGTAACTGACACAAAACACAATCCACTCTACCTACCTGTTATTTTCTAATACTGTTTAAAGATATTTAATACACAAATTTGTGTTTTTCATTTGCAGTAATAATTCATGTATACATGCACTGTACAGGCTTCTCACATTTTGTCAGAGAAAATGTAAAAACATTTCAAGTGAAGTTAATACAATTTTCATGTGCATCCGCAACCTTTTTCTGAGTGTAGATCATATTTTCAAGGATTGTAATAAAATAAATTCAAAATGATGCTCAAAGTATTGTTTTAAGACATAAAACAAAGGCAAACACTGAGGTCTACACCGGTTTTATTTTTTTCATCAGTGTTATTTAAAAGACCCATTCTCTTTTGTGAATTTTATTACAAAGTAGTCCTTGACTTTTCCAAAATCTTTGCCAGTGTAACTCAACTTCCTGACTTTTCCTAAATTGCAAAATGACATTTTAAAATTCTGCGACTTCCAGATTTAATGACTGTGCATATCCTCACTGTATGAGTAAAATAATATTATTACCCTGCCCCTCGAATGGGAAGCAAGGGTTTTTTTTGTTTGTTTTTGTTTGCCAGTAACTTTATGCAAAAACTAGTGGTCCCAATTTCCATGAAACTTTCAGGGAAGGTGCGAAGTGATACAGAACAGTCCATAAAATTTTGGCGAATGTAGGTCAAAGGTCAAGGTCACCAAAAGTGTTTTTGTGTTAAGAGATATGGCACATCAGGTAAAACATTTGCGAAGGGTGGCGTTTGTTGTGCCTGGCACCACTTTTTTGTTCTGTATTTTTAATGCAAAAGCTGAAAGGGGAGTTTTCTAGTTTAATTTATTTTCCGTCTATAAAGAACTCTTTAGTATTTGAATATTTCTTTTGTGATTGCGTCCCTTTCTTTGACAGCCGGAAAAACTACGAGGTTTTGCTCGAGGCCTGGATCCAGAAAGGATTATTGGTGCAACAGATTCCACAGGAGAACTCATGTTCCTCATGAAATGGTAACAGCCTTTACTTTAAATGTGCTATGGAGCATTTGACTGTGGTGATAAAACTAAAAAACACCATGAAAATAGAACTGAGTTGTGTTTTTGCGTTATTTGTGCTTGTGTAGGAAAAATTCTGATGAAGCCGACCTCGTGCCAGCAAAAGAGGCAAACGTGAAGTGTCCGCAGGTGGTTATTTCATTCTATGAAGAGCGGCTTACTTGGCACTCATACCCAACCGAAGATGAGAAAAAAGATGACAAGAACTAACCCAGGGCAAAGGGGACTGGGAAGAAAGAAACTGTAGTTTTGAACTTCATTGTACGTTCAAGTGGGGAGGGGGGGGAGGGGGGTGTTGGAGGGGATAAAAGACAAGCAAGACACCTCTGGACTCATTTGTCTTATGGTGTAGTATCGCTCATTTGATTATTTTATCTGGATAAAATCTAAATGTGTATATGCTTCAGTTTGCTCGATGGAAACACAGCTCAAAAGAAATGTAAAATGCAGTGTTAATTTTCAGTGTCCACCCCTTTAAGAGTTGCTCAGCCTCTTCAGTATCCTGTTCTAACATTTGGTCCAGTGCTTATCATCTTGCTCTGACATTGTATTGGTGAGGTGATGTTTTTATTTTCAGTAAGTGTGCCAAATTTTTTTTTTTTTTTTTAAACTTGGGTACTTTTGAGGGCAGTATTGTGTCCATCTTAGCCTTTTCTGTAGGACTTTAGTCATTTATTCATTGGTAATATTAGTAGTGTTTTTCCAAAAACATGTCTTGCTTGTCTGTTTTGGAAAATAAACCACTTTTTGTTACAGCTCTGTAGCATTCTGTGATGATTTTCACGTAAGAGGTGACAGATTTTGGGACAAATTTGTACTAGAGAAACATGCAATTACTGTGAAGCCTAATAACAAATTGATAGGAGAACCAAGTTATTTTACTCCTTAAGTTATGGTTTGTCTGTTGTATTATACAGTGGATACCATTCATGACAACTAGAACACAAGAGTCACCGGTGAAAATAAAAACACTTTATTAATCAATAAAAACAATTCTTGATTGCCAGCAAATATCTCAAAACAGGGAACTACATCCAAACTGAAAGCAGAGGGTGAGACTGTTATGGAGACAACTGACAAACTACATAAATCATGACAAACACAAACATGGAAATATTTACATAAGACAAGACAAAAAAAAAGTGCACTAAGTAGTAGCAGTACTAAATAGTTGGTGTTGCACTGGGTTACACTGAAGTGAATGTTAACCAGTTCATGCCTGAATATCACATTTAATGAGAACATTTCTTCTTTCAAAAGTTTTTTGGACATCATCTTAATGTTGCAAATTCTGTTTGTAAATATTCTAGCCTAACCGCTATCTCAGCTGCATTGACTGACCTATTTTTTATTTTATTTTTTTTAAAGGGTGATGAAGTACACTTACCGACAAACTTCACTCAGACAAGTAATAGCACTTCTACTTTGAGAACAATTTTTCTGTGGTTCTCAAAACCTTTTAAAGTGAATTTAATGAGATTATAAAATAAAGGCATTCAAATCAAAGTGGCCACGAAACACATTCTGCTAACTGTCAATTCACACATACAAACAACTTCTTTCAAAACCTGGCTCACTTTGTTTTTTAACACACAACTTAAAATCGTAGAGCTCATACTATTTAAGCCAACAGCTTGGCTTTACAGCAGTTTAAAAAGTTTAATTACCTCAAGTGGCTTTCAGTTGGATGGCAAATAAGTTATTTAAAAGGGATATAGCTACACCAGCTGAGCCTGTTTATGCTTAAGACGGGGCATCCAAGATAAACAAACAAACAAAACAAAAAAAAAAAGATTCAGAACGTTAAACTGTGACAGGCTGGAGCTGGTGAACATACAGTACTCTCTGGAGCTCCTGGCCCATCACATTGCCTTAAATACCTCTTACGATTACAGGCTCGGCACAAATTCTTTAAATCAACAAAGAAGGTGTAGACTTACATAAAGCTGATGTGGCTAGATTTATAACCTTGCTTATACTACAGATTATGAACATTTAATAAGAGCCTTCCTAATCGCAGCTCTCATATTTAAATCTGCAGCGAAGGAATAGCAACAGACACGGCAAATGCATATAGCCAAGCCTTTTAAGGACAAATTACAGTGCTATGTATAATTAGGAAGTTGATACATTTTGCAATGCAGTGTGCCTCCTCTCTAAAACATCCATTTGCTCCACTTGCAGGACTTCCAGGCGTCTTTAACAGTGGCCAGCCCAGGAACGCACTCAGACCGACTCTCCCTTGACTCAACGTTGAACACATGAAACCCTATCGCTTTAGGACTTTCTACAGTTAGATCCCATTAACAAACAGACTCAAAAACTGAAATTTGCACAGTATTAGAGTGCAGGGTTTGAGAATTGCAAGTTGTATACAGAGCATGTTGAAGTGCACCATACAACCTTTGGTTAGTATAGGTGTAAATGGCATCCTAAACGATGGACTTCCTTTACCCTTTGGTATCTAAACTCGCAACCATAGATGCCTGAAGATTTGGGACTCTGAAGCCTTGATGACTATGAAAACCACTCAAAAGTCTTCAGGGTAGGATATGATCAGATAGTCCTTTAAATCATTGCCTTCGGTGCATAGGTATTCCAACCATCCTTTGTTACTGTTCTTTCAATTGCACTTTTCTTGACAAGAGTCCCTTCATTTACCCTCACAAAACAACAAATCTCTTTCCTCAGTCGTTTGGTGCAAAAGGATCAAGAGCAGCTAATTTTTTCTAATAGCTCATTTTATGTCCTTTTAGATCCCTCGTCTCCTTGCTTGTTTTCCCCCTCATCTAAATAATTAAATATCAGTACTCAAATGTAGAGCTACTTCTGCTTCAAAGTTGTTTCCAAGAAAAAAATGCAGGAACAGAATGAAAAGGGACAAACTAATGCAGGAAGAGTAGTCAACAATGCCATTTTTCTACTCACCAGTATCTTCTCAAAGGAAAAAAGGACATCTCTCTTGCATCTGCAGAAATCTTTCTTATTGACTTTGCAAAGTGATAATAATCAGCAGTTTGCACCCTCACTTCTTTTTGTCTTTTTGTTTTTTCTCTGGTTTACGATTCTGCTCAGCACTCGTCATACCACGGGGCATGATTAACACACTGCCATCAGCGCTGTACTGGAGCGAGTACTCGCTGGGGCAGTAGGGGCGGCCCTCTTCGTCTCGAAGCTGATTGAACACCTCTTGGTAAAGACTTTGCATTTTCTGCTTCATTTGCCGGATGGAACGTATGAACTCCATCTTCTCCTTCAGCAGACGGGCCTTGTCACGCCTCAAGTCTTGGACACCCTGCTCCAGGTTTAGAATGGTGTCCAGCTTACGCTTGCGACAGTTTTGGGCTGCCATCTTGTTCTTGCCGCGCCTCCGGATGTCACGGATGAGGGCGAGCTGGGCTTCACTCAGGTGGTGTTTGGCTAGGAGCTCATTGAACTCTTCCACAGGCAGGTTAATGATCTTTTCATTGGAGAAAGGGATTTTCATGGCTCGGGCCCGGCGTTCATCACGACTTGAGTGCTTGTCTAGCAAGTCCTGAGGAGGCTGAAGCTTTGAGCTCTGTTTGTCTCGGACAGTCTTCTTTCCGGCTGCAATTGGGAGCTCTGGATGCTCCACAAAGGCAGAAGAAAGAGGCAGATTGTAAGTGTGATTGTGGCTAATGCTGTCAAGCTGAGGGAGGTTGTGGAACTGGGAGGGGTCCTGATAGCTCATGCGGCACAACTTACTGTACCCAGGCTGATAGCCGCCAACAGCACCTTCTTCTGTCTCCACAGTAGCTACCTCAGAGTCAGTGCTGTAGCCAACAGCTCCTTCCTCTGAGAAAGTGGCAGAAGTTGAAGAGGAAGAAGCTGCAGAAGAGCAGGATGTCTCAGAGCTGCTTGGAGATGCCGGGCTGTGGCTGGAGTCCAGGGATAGACCAGAATCTGAGTCAAGTTCATCCTCCAACTGGGAAGCTTGGGCCTGGCTAAAGCCCTCCTCCATAGCAAGATCCAACAAGCTGATCTCATCGAGCATGGACTCTTCCAGCAAGGTGCTGAATGGATCAGGCAAAATAGGTGTGGATGTGATGTTGTTGCTGGAAGTGTTCAAGTGTGGTGGCAGAAAGATGCCAGTCAGGTTAGTGGCTCCAAATGTGGAGTTAATGTTGGTATTGTTGTTGGATGACAGTCTGAGCATGGTGGTTCGTGGGGTAAGGCTAATAGAGTCCAACTGTGGATTGAAAATTTGGGGGAAGTCTTGACTGCAGCTAGGGAGGGAGGCCTGATGAAGGCTGACATCCTGGTTTATTGGTGTTGATCGAGAGGCAAGTCCAAAGTTTCCGGCATTGTTTGACTCGGGCGTCCTGCTTGTGCCACTGTCATTGCTGGAGTTGGTTTGGGCTGTAGTATTGTTCACTTCCATTGCCTGTGAGCAGACAGTGATTCAGGGTTAAGTGCACATGTTTCATGAAACACTTTTAATATCTTAGAAAAACACAAACCAATATTTTGGTTTTTCAGGACGAATACCAATTATTAGTTATCAAGAAAACCAATAAATACTTGAGGCTGAAATATACAATATATGCAATTACTGAGTTAATACAACAACACTTCTTTCAAATCTATTTGAAGTGACTGTTGAATAAACTACAATTCAATCATATTTCAACAACAGTCACTGGGTTCTCACAATAAAATGGCGGAAATACAGATAAGAACTAATAAATAAAATGTTGATGTATTGTATTTGTGCAGCCAATCAAACAGTGCTGTGAGCAGGATATTACAGAGAAACAAGGTTGCAATAGAGAGACACATTTTTTCAGGCTTCCGATTCATTCTCTGAACAGCTTAATACTAAAAAAGGTCACAGGGGTACCAACAGCTGAAGGTGGAGTACACCCAGGATATGTAGTCACTTCATGCTAGGGCCGACGTATACAACTTTTACATTCACACCCAGAGAGAGTTCATATAGACCAATTAACCTAGGAACTGGAGAGAAATCACAAGCATGAGGGAAGTCCACACAGTAAGACCCAACCCACATGCGCTGGGATCAAACCCAGGACAAACTTGCTTGCTTGCCACCCTGAACTGATTTAATTTTATTGGATATTTCAGAAATACAAATACTAATAATGACAAACGCAGAATATCAGATTCAATAACCTGCTGGGTCAATCCATCCCTACCCTCTAGACATACACACAACTAAAAACGGATGCCTTTCAGTTTCCTTTAGAAAAATACTGATGGTTCTGTGAAAAAAATAAAGTACATACTTGTAGCTCCATGATGGCCATAATGTCCTGCCACTGCTGTTCCAGGTCTAGCTGTGGCTCTGCCTGAGGCAGCTGTGATGCCAGAGGGAGGCCCTGAGATGTAGAAGGAATTTCTTCATTGGAAACTGATATTTCCGGGGTGACAACTTGGGCTGGAAACTAATTGAAATGTCAAAGATGAGCAATATGTTAATATCTTATGTACAGTATTTTAATTCCATTTTTAATTATCTGCATTATTAAAACTCTTTCACTGTCTCTACCTCTGTTTCTTCTCCAAAAGGGAAAGTGGCCTCCAACAGCCTCAAGCATTCTTGTAGAGACAGTGATGTCTGAGAGCCCAGCCCAGGCAACTAAAAAAAAAAGGTACTGGTGAGGTTTGTCAGTTTTGCTGAAATGTTTCTTTATTTGTTTAGCTTATAGAAAATGATGAAATTGAATGAATGTTAAATGTGAAATACATTTAAATGCCACTAAGTGCTTTAAATGGCAGAGGCAGGAGAATAGCAACCGTTTCTCTAAAGTCAAGCATTCAAACATATTGAGATAACTCATATTTATAACATACTAGGTCAGTATAAAATCTATATCTAAATCGCATTAAGCAATTATAAGGAGAATTTCATTTAATTCATTTTCAGTAAAAAAAGGGGTGCAAGTCAACAATGCAAGGGAATTAATGTTTTAGTTACAAAAAATTCTCAACTCACAGTGATTTATTTTCTTGTGTGTGCAGCATAAAGCAGTTCAGTGGAAAGTAAACCCTATTATATATAAAGCCTTTTAGTCGACTAACCTGCTCTGGAATGCTCTCTCCTGTCTCCCCGTCCACTGGCTGAGCCCCTTGTGAGTTCACTCCATTTCTCCAGCTCTCTTGCTGCTCAGTCCTGTCCTTGTTCTCCTGTGGGCTGGGCTTTTCCTCCTCAGCCTCCTTCTGTCGGTTGCTGTAGTTGAACACTTCTCTTCCTGCACCAAGGTCAATGTCCTGTCGCCACAGAATGTCAATCAAATCAATGTCCTGGAAAAATAAAATATTAAAATGATTATTAAAAATTAATGTTATGCATTTTCAAAAGTGTAACTGAAATATTAGTATGTCAGGCATGGGTCATTTAATGTACCTTGACTGAGTACTAAATACTAATAATTACAATAATAAGTTGATTAATAAGTGTTTTGTTTAGTTTTTTAAAATAGGACACTAAAGCTTTCCATGGTTTAATTTTGGGAGATGAGAACAGCAGATCATGTAACAGAATAAAGTCAGATGATGAAACCAGGACATAAACACTTAGCAACAGTGGTCATCATGTGATCAGAAAAAAAGTCTCAGTTAATTGCAATCCAGCAATGACTTTGTGTAACCTCTAACTATACTGCTTCAGTATGGCAGTTATGTGCCCCTTTTCTCAAACTAACAAAACTTGAATTCAACTTCAAAATAGCTATTAAAAAGCAACATGTCTATAAATCTTGTTAATAAGCACATATTAACTAAACCTCTTTTGCATCAATTTACAGGCCATAGTTGTAGACAGTGACTAGTTCCTGTGCATTCCCTCAATTTTGATACATATCTACAAAAACACCATTGAATAGGACCACAGATGAATGTGGCTCAACCTGTCTAACTAAAAATAACTGACACTGAAAAACTCCTTAGGGTGTGGGCAATGAATGACATTTTTAGAGTCTCACCTGTTTATTCTAAACAAAATTAAGTTGTGTGGTTGTGCGGAAATACTCAAAATGTATTCTCAACGTTTTCCTAAACACACCGTTTCTTTTAATCTCCAATGGTTTCAATTAACCATTAGGCCAAAATAAGTGACAGTACCTCTTTGGTGAGGTCATCATTGCCCTCCCTGTTGCCCTGTTCCTGGTTACCCTCTGAGGCTACAGCTCCCAGGCTGCTTTCTGCTGCATTCAAGTTGTATGTGGATTCAGGTGCTCCACTTCCTCCCCTCATGGCCGGGGTAGCGTCAGGGTTGTTAACGTCCTCTAGGCCGGCCCCATTGTCCAGGGTGATGCTGGGACTGGACTGGCTGCTGGCAGACACCACAGTCTCAGAGTCACGATGCACTAGCCAGGTGTTAAGCTCAGTACTGGGCACTGAGAGGCGATCCAGCTGGCGCACCTGGTTCAAAAGCCGTCGAGTGGTGAAAAAATGGTCGAGGTCCACACTCTTTGGATGGATGCCATAGCCGTCCAGTGTGTTGCGTAGGTTGTGAAACTGTGTTTGGGTGTAGGCTGAGCTGGGGCCCAGGATTATCTCTCTCAGTGGGGGCAGCTGATTGCTCAGGTAGGTGTCAACGTCCACCCGCACCCCGATGAGGCTCAGAAGGATGGTGAACTGAATCAGGCCCTCTGTGAAGTACTTTTTCAGGTAAAGCATTTCTTTACAAAGGAACAAAAGGTGAAAGTAAAAAACAAAAACAAAAATGGGGCCAACTACTATGGATCACTACTTTTGTACTTCTGCTAGAAGACTGAGGTGGACACATGAATGTAAAAAATAGTGTAGGATAGCAGGGGGAAAGGGTCTTCAGCAGGAGTCGGTGATTTTTTAAGGTGTATAAAGTCCAAGGTTGGGTTTCCACTTCAGATAGAGTCCAATTTGTGTTGAAAACTTTGTTCTTCATAAGGTTCTCATCTTCTCATACCTGACAAAAGTGAGACATGAAACTGCATATCTTAGCTCAGCGTTAAAGACACACAGCCTTGAACTCCCAGATAAAGTCTTACATACCTACATTCAAATTAAACTCATTAATGAATAAAGAAATCAGGACTTGCTAGCCCACTGCAACCAGTCCATCCTCCCAGAGAAGTGATGTCGACTTGCACCGCGCAGTGCCTCTAGTCTCGGAAATTCAGCGGACTACTGATGATGAATACAGGGCTTTGGCATCACCCCACCCTTGACAGGACTACTTCGTGTGGGTGCCGCTGAAGGTGAATGAGGGAGTCTGGAAAGCTCGCTGGCTAGCAAACGCACTAACAGCAGCGTTAGGTGGCTGGCTGGCTGGCAGGGTCCCTCCCTCTACGCGGACAGCTGCGCCTATCTTCGTCCTTATGATATTAGCCGTTAGCCACCTTGCATTTGCTATTACATCCTTACAGTCATCCTACTGCACAACAAAGACTTGATGCTTGGTAAAGCGTCACGCCATCTGTTGGTATACTTTCATGCTTTACCAATTAGAAAGTGACAAGCATCAGAACTAGTATTTATTGACTTTCCACTTCCGTTATAGCTAGCATCAAACAATCTCCCTAGCAACAAGTGGTGAAAAGATGAGTGACAGGGTGGAGATCCATTTGCAGGCCCCAAATACGTCAGCGACACATGACTCCATCGACTGCCAACCAATAGAAATTGAGAGTGGGTGGGCCTTAGCCGAAATGCTAAACTATTGGAACTCAGTGCATACACATAGCATAGTGTGCTAGCTTTGTAAGCTACTTTGCAGCTAACCGCCTGCCCCCTTGACTAGTTTGAAAGTAACAACGTTCTTTATTGAGTACATTATTACATCCACTAAGTCACCTACATGCGCTGCAGTTTAATCTGTGTAATTGTTAGCGTTAGCTAATATTATGAATCACAGCAATCCCAAGTATCACCTTACGTATTATCGATAATTGAAAATAGCTTTATTTTATACTTACGCATGAAGGTTTTGGAACTGTGTCTTCATGCCACGACTCCACATCACCCAATAATAATAAAGTCCTGCTTCATTAAACGTTCCACAGTTTTTCCCGATATAGCACTCTCCAGCCTTTCCTCATTGAATGGCCCACCATGACTTGCAGAATTGCTAGCTGGCCCGGCTAGCCTAGCAGCACCGCTTGACACCAAAACACGCTTTTGCACAGAGCATGCGTAGAACATTCTAGTGGCAAGCTTTCATCAGCCGACTAAAAATTCCCTCACTGATAATAGAAGTATACCAATAATACTTTATAGAAAGCGAATGCGCCACTAATTTGCTTTAAAAATCAAAGTAAAACATGGACATAGATTTTATACAGTCAAACTAATCATTTTATCATTAAAATATTTGTATTCTTATTCACACACAAAAAAACAACTATTTTTGTTGTGTATTTCAGTTACTTTTGCCTATCTTTATAAAATTCCCCAGGTACATATTGTGAAGGTGCTTTTTGTCTTTTATTATTTGATTTTACTTTTTACTGTTCAAGTAAAAATGAAGCTTGACAGAACAAACAAGACTTTACTTTAAATAAGACTTTTATTTTCTCAGAATCCATAAAGTGAACAACATTGCCATAACTACAATATGTAAATTATAAGTCCACTATATGGTAACACCCATCAAGTTGACAGGCCGGTTGTGGTATCGCTTTGAAATGTCTGCTTCAATCTGCCAAAATAAACAGTGAAAACAGTAAAATGTAGTAACAGTATTACATTATCCCTGATATAAACTAATATTTTACCAATCAACACGTACCAGCTTCTGGAGTTCCCGGGTGCATCCTGCCAGCAGGTCAACACGAGGCTCCAGCCTGGACTGTTCCTCAAGTGCTTCCTGCCTCTTCTCAACCATCGTAGCACTTTTCAACACCAAAATATCTGCCTGCTTCAGCTTCTGTCGCAACACCTCTGAGACACGTTCAACATATCTGAACACACATTTCATATAAACAATGTAACTAAACACAAAGGGCAAAATGATTACAATTATCATGTTTTCTTTCCATTTGGAATAGAAAGAACTGACGGCAACATTGTCACCGTGTTCCTATTACAATATGATGTATCACATTTATTAGTATACCTTGGTGAGGCCTGTATCATAAAGAGGTGCTGCATCCGAAGTGAAGTGAGTCTGTCCAGAACTCCATGCACGTCTGACAGCATTTTCTGAATGTGTTCACGGCTTTGGCCTTGGATGATGGAGGGAGCCAGCTGGAACTGACTCATAGCTACGATATCTGCTTCTTCACTCATCTCATTCAAACGTTGGGTCAGGAACACTTCAAGCTATGAAAAAAAAATACCAAAACAAAACACAAATACTTACTGAGAAAAATGTTTGTGTTCTTATCTAGTAATTAAACTTAGTGTCAGTAGTTGTTAAGTCAGGAAATAAGTACAAATATACAAACTCCTAAAATAAAGAACCCAGTGGAACTGAACATCATAAGTGATTTTGAAGCTTTTAATACAAGAGCAAAACTACAACTTGAATAAAAGTACATCTGTGAACACTCAGATACACAATGGAATCATTATTGTCATTTTTGTTTCAGTTACTCTGAGGTATTTTCATTTGTCGATCCTTGTATTGTTCCATGTACATTCCTTTACATTTATTTAAATGCAATAACAGCAACATGTATCAAATATATTCAAACATAAAACATAAAAAAAGACAAAGTACATATTTACATTTCAGAGGCTGGAGCTGGACATTTGATTTAAAAACATTTCAGCAATGAATTAATTGTTATTCCTAGTAATGACATTCAAGTAATTTCAGCTGTAACGGAGCTGTAGAAGTGCTGTATATTGTGAATGAATCTGAATAATTAGTGTTTTTCTATTTACCTCCATCAGTTCATCAATGAATTGGCTGCGTGACTGAGAGTTTTCCAGAATAGATAAAGCATCCTCACCCTTCGCCACACCTTCAGGACCTACAAGATAATGTACATGATTTTAGTAAACATACAATTCAGCTGCTGCGCATGTGATTAATTTGACAGGAGGCAACAGGAAGTAAAGATAGTTACAGTCTGTTCCTGCATCTACAATTTCAATTTCGATGGGAGCTGATTCACCGTCTCCCCAGTCAATGCCATCTGCACCAGTGTCCTGTTCAGAAAGACAGAAACAATAAGTTAAGAATAATGTAACTGTAAAGGATAATTGGGATAGCTGCTGTTTATGTCTGTGTTATTCTTCATTTAACAGAATATTTTCATTGTGCGTATTTAAACAGAATAAATAAATGCACAAAGAAATTAATCCACAAACAGGTTCAAGGCTGTTACCTCGGTGCCAGGCTCCAAACTGATGCCCCAATCAATTCCATCCTCAACTTTAATGCCAAGGTCAGTTTCTTTGCCTGTACCAAAGTCTCCCCAGTCAATCTAAAGCAAGTTTTTAAACCACAAAGAAAGACAATTCAGTGAGGAAAATCTCTTGTAAATGAAAATTCACATTCATTAGTCTGACCTCTGCTGGAATTTCTGAATACATTTCATAAAAGTTTTACAGCAATTAATTAGAATTTTACTGGCAATTTTTTGATAATATCAGCCAGCTATTACTGAAACGGCTAAAACAAAAAATAAATAACTACAGACAAAGATGCAGTGAAGTTAAACTATGGTAGTCTCATCAGTGTGGCTGTTGTGGAATTAAAATTTACATAAATGCATATTACACAGAGTGCTGAATATGTGTAGATAAGGAAACTGAGCCAACTAGGAAAGTACTCAGAGAGCACAGGCCTCCACCAAGGTGTGGAGGTCTACCCCCCAGTCACCACCAAAATGTAATAATTTGTTCCTTGTGCCAGTAACATTTCCTGAAAATGTAATCAAAATCCTTCCATAATGTTTACTTACCTTGCTAACAGACACACAAACAAATTCTATTCAGCAATTTGTGTTCCTATTTGTTACTCAAACTAAACTGGATTTTATCATATTAAAAAAAAACAGATTGATATTTAATACCAGCTGCATTATTTTCTAAATAATATTATCATGTACGGGTGAAAAACTCAAGCATTATTTAAAATGGTAAGTTTAAAAAAAATATAAATAAAATAAAACAGCTTGAAAATAAATAGGACTCAAATCCAACCATATCTTCTGTGACTTCTTCAGCTGGTGCTTCCTCCACAATGGGCCTCTCAACAACTTTGGGGACAATCCCAGTTCTCCACTCATAAAAGGTTGAGTTTCCCTTCTTCTGGACAAACGTCAGCATAGGCAAGACTGGTTCAGACCTAAAAATAAGGACATGCACACTTAAATGACTAAATAACCACTGCGATCACTCAGACATGTTTTAATATACAAAGATGAAAAGGTTCATTTTCAAGTTGTATTTAAATTTTCAGTGTCGGACACTGTATTATACATATTAAAAGACAATTTAGCAGCACCCCAGCACAACCATCAGCTGGTACACAGAGGGATTTGAATGTTGTTTAAATCAAGACAGTATAGAGCACAAAGAAGAAACATTATTTCTTTACACAGTACTTACCACTCACATACAAAGTTTGTGAAAGCAGTATAAAGTTGGATTTGCTCCTCAAACTTTGCTGAATCCTTTCCAACTTCCTCAAGAACCAATGGTAGATCTTTCACAAGAGCCTGCAGTTCACGAGCCACATTGTCTCCCTGACAAAGTAGAAGAGAGGAAACAAAATATAGAATTGTGTTCAGTTCAGAATCGCTGTTTTTAATGTTCTGCTGTGGATATGCATGTGTTTGCACTTACTTTGATGCCATACTTTTTACAGGCAGCATAATAACGTTCCCTCAGGTCTGCAGCTGAGCTCTGGCACTCCACTTCCCGCCTGCTCAGCTCCTGCTGCAGCTGCTGGGCTTTGGCCAGCTGCTTCCTCAGAGCTGGGCCTTCATAGCTGACATTTCGACTCAGCAAACTGGCCACCTCCGCTGAGATGTACAATAGAATTACTATTATTCAAATAAATATGTATGACATAATTGATAGGTGCAGATTAATGCCCTGGATGATTTACCTGGGCCTGAACTGTACAAAGAAAACTAAAATATACTAACACCTAACCTAAAGACAAGGGAAAAAAAGTGTTTTTGGTACTGCAGGCAGTCTTGTAATCATATCTAATAGAGACGTATTACCCCTTATATATTATTGTTTGGATATACACAGATATAAATGTAAAGGTTTATTCTTACCCAAATAGACACTGTCTGCCTCATAGAGGGAAACAATCTCCTGCCAGTCCTAGAACAGAAAAATCCAATTAAGAGTCTCACACTTTCAGTTGATAAAAGCAGAGCACTACTACACAAATTATCTAAACTTACTAAAACCTAGACTATTTTCATCATCCTGACTGTCCATCTGGAGATAAAACTAACCTGCTATGGGTAAAAATGCAGCTTTTTCCACATTCTCTCACCTTCATCCTCTGAGATGAGTATCTGCCAAAGATGTTCTTAGATGAAGCTTCTGTTCTTTTCAGAATTTCTACTATCCTCAAGCAGTGAAAATAGTGAATGTCTAGCAAACAAACAAACAGCAAAAACAGATGCAGGTTTATAAAAGACACTTTATCCTGACTGAATTTGAACAAAAAACTTTGTTTATACCACGGAAGACATTATCCATCACACAGTAATACACTTGGTAATTATAAATGTATCAGGTAGCGGGTGGTCAATGTTTTGGGCAGATTGTTCGGCATTATGAGATCATTCTCAGACTTGTTTCAAAATTCCCTCTGGAAGTAATAAAGTATTATGATTGTAATTATCATGATCTGATTACATCTCAAATCTTTGAAATATAATAATATAATATTTATCAATATAATATCAAAATGAACACAGATGCAACTGCATACAGACATCCATGACAGTTGAGCAGCAATGTTAGTGCATTTATTCTAAGTACACACATAGTGCATAGATCTACTGACACAAATGTGAACAATTCACACATAATGATGTAAAAATGGTGTTCACTTAATTACAGTGAGTCTCATTTGTTATGATTATTATTACTGTTGCTGTTATTGTTATTATTATCATCATATTATTGTGTTCGATCAGATATAAAAACAGCAACATGATATCAACATTATATATTGATTTTTGTCTGCTTTGCTCTCAAAGTCATCAACATCGGTGAATGAAAACCATTCCTGTTAATAAGAAGCCAGGTTTTAAGAAACCTACATGAACCAGAAAGAAGCTGCTTGATCTCCTCATTCTCTGGCATGTCCTGGATGGCAGCATTGATCTTCTCTCTTATTAGCTTTACTGCACTCTGCCATTTCAAATTGCAGTGGCGTCTGTCAACCAGCCAGTCTGTGAAAACAGAATGGTTTTATATTACCATGAGCAGCTTTGGTATGCTTAACCTGTTAAGACAAACATTTAAAGCAGCAACAGTGGGCTATGATTGTCTAAAAGAAGAGTCCTTATACACCTATTACATTTCTCTCTCTCTCTGTGTGTGTGTGTGTGTGTGTGTGTGTGTGTGTGTGTGTGTGTGTGTGTGTGTGTGTGTGTGTTTATTCATTTATTCGTTTTTTCCTTACCTACAAGCTTGCTAGTTTGTATGTCGATAGGAAGATTTTGGATATTCTGCTGAAATGAGAAGATGATTTGAATAATTTGTCATTTCCAGTAGAAAAAGGTCACAGCTGCACATTACTGGTTAAAATGAGTCAACATTCTTGAATAATAGTAATTATATAACAGTTAAGAATATTTTCAACATTATATCCTCAACTTTTGTCCTTAAACATCACTGAGTTCCAAACAGCAACAGATATGAGACAAAACTTGCTTTATTGTCCAAAGAACCACAGCTGTATTAAAGTCAAAGACAAAACATTGGTTATTGTGGTAATGGGGCCAAAATAAAGAACTATAACAGCACGTAGACCACAAATTTAACATTTAGACGCCATCATTAACCAGAAGTTTGTTTGGATAAATGCTTTTAGCTGAATAGTAGAATGGACTTGGGACTAGTTTAGGAAAGCTAGGTTGGTTCGCTAGCTAAATTAAAACGGAGATAAATAAATTCTGCCAACACTTACCTCCATTGTGTCGTCCTCGCTTTATAACGAAAGCACTTTATGGACTTCACAGTTGCATTATATCTTTGTTTTAAAGGTTTTTACACGGGATTATTTGCACCATCCGGTTATTACTGTTTATGACACGTTACGAACACGACAGCCAATAGAATGAGACGATGTTAGAAACTGACCAATAGCATCTCACTTTACTGGCAACTGCACCTGATTGGCGAATACGGCCGATACTGGTTTCAATTTGCCGATAGAGGGCGTCATAAACCTTCCTCTGTCTGACTCTGTAGTGAAGGTTGTAAAGTTGACGAAGAAACGACGGAACTAAATATATATTTTATATATTTTAAATATTCAAGTCTCCTGTTTAACTAGCATGAATTGCATCCTTTTTCGTGGTCTCGACATGATCCACAGATGAATTTGAGAAGCATAAAAAGTTTTTAATTATATTCGGCTAATTATTATTTTTGTGACGTGATTCTGAGGTTGTGGAAACTGAATCACTATTTAGTTACATTTTGTTTATTTATTTATTGCAAAAACTGTTGGTTAAACTTGATGTTTTCACGCGTTTCACCAGTAATTATATAATAATGGTTTGTATTGTATTAATGCTTCTGTTTGAGAAATACAGGAACTGCTTTTGTTATCATATACAAGTTAAAATCCCAAACATTTTTTTTCCCCTTTGTGTATAAACCTTCATACACATACACACCAGCTGCATCTCATGTGACTTCATTTTAGATAATTTGAATGTCAACCAAACTTGCAAAGTAAGTGTCCATTTACTGTCTGTGATTTACACAACTCATGCAAAACATCACAGGCACTTTTCCTTATTCAGAGACTGTTTCGTGCCTGCATGTTCCTCTGTCTGTGCATCTGTTCTGATGTTTCCCCCTTGGTTACTGTTACACTAATTGCTAAAGGTGGTCAAAGAAGAATGAAAAAAAAAAAAAAATTCAAGTAGACTGCATGATTACTTGCTTCTATGATAAGATTCCGTGTTGACCTAGGCCTGGCTTCAAAATGCAACCCATGAAGTGATTGTATTTGCAGTTTGGGAAGCTACTTACCTTTCAGGTGAACTCTGTTGTGATCCTGATGTGCATCTGGTTGGTCCATTAAATCACATGGTTGCAACATTTACTCTTAGGTACTTAGCTGGGCGGGCTTTAGGTGAGTGTTTGAGGAGGGTGTATGTTGTGGTGGAGCAGAGAATAGAGGGCTCGGTAGGATAGAGCCAGAGGAGGAGATGCTGCACTTGTGCTCGATCACCTGAGAATAATAATAATTAAAAAAAAAAAACATTGTGAAGAGGCTAAGAATCTACAAGTATGGCAGGACAATTTCATGTTTAAAGACAACTCCCTCAGCCAGCTTTTCTTCCTCAAAGTGAGTAACATCTTTCTGCACCTAAATAGAAAAGTAGTTGTCATTGAAAGTTACATTTTATGTGGTTCAGCAGGTTTCAACACAGTATAACAGTATATAAAAAGAACTAATTAACAAGAAAGTTGTCAGTTTGTTAAGGTTAAATATGCAAGTAGTACTTTTCACCTCAGTACTTTCACCTGTCATCTTGGTTTGGCTACTAATCCAACAACTCATTCTTACTATTAATGTTTATCAAGTTAGTAGTGATACAGTATAAGCAGACATGACAACTACTCAAAGAGATTGCTTACTCATAAGGTGTGACTTATATTGCATGTAGATCTAACACTGGGAATAATATTTTGTTTTCCAGATTATTTTTTATTTTACTTATCAGGCAAATGATCAAACACCTAAACTAGAGAACAATTCACTCAACCTTGATGCTATGGGTCAGTAGAGAAACTGGCACAAGGAATGAAACCTGAGAGTCTAATGAACTTCCAACTCAATTATAAGCTCCTCAGTGTCCTTGTGCCCTTCTCTTCCAGCTAAAACATTGTGCCCCTGAAAGTCTTTGCAGCTGGTTAGTGATTTCCGAATGTGGCCACAGTTTTTCCTTTCCTGCTGTGATCCCTGAGGCTTTACTGAGTGGCTCACCCCCACATAACAGAATACATGGTAACTTATTAAAGAGAACTATGGAGGGCCTCCTTTATGTCAACACTCCTTTTTGTCTCAAAGGTCACATCTAAGTCAAACATGGCGCACTAAAAGAAATATGTGTGCATATTGTATGACTATTTTTCTTTACACAACATGATGTGAAAGTGCTGTTATGGCCTTTGTTGTCATTTGGTCAGCAGAAACTGCTTGATGGAAAGTCAGCAGGACTATGCAAATGCTTTGTAAATGTTTTCTATTACTATAGCTTTGAAAGACAAAATAATAGACACGGTGCTGAACTGAGTTGGAAGTCATAAACGATAACTCATTGAAATATTACATTTAGCTCTTCAATGTAAAGTTTAACATGTAAATGTCCTGATGAACAGAAATAAATATGTGGTGTGTTTGTTACTGCAACTGCTAGGGAATACCAAATCAATAAAAATCCTCTGTCAACAACACTGTCTATCTGTGGGTAGACACAGCCAAGACAAAAATAAGAACAATTGAGAAACAAACAGCCAAAAAATCATGATAAGATGAGAAGAACACTGCATAAGTTTGTCCTTAAGAAATCTGCCCCAGGTTAGTATATTTATCTTAGAATATTTCAAGATTAAAAACTCAAATGTGATAAAAACACAAAACACTTGTGTCTTTAAAAAACAAGGTTTGAACCCTTGCGTGCCTTTTCTGTGCCAGATGCTAAACATCATAGAATTCAGATAAGGGTGATATGACTGTTTCTGCAAAGGGCAAGTATATTTGCATAGGTGCTACATGATAAAATGACCACACCAAAGAGGATTTGTGTAGGACATTTCTTCCTGTCATTTCACAAACAGAAACTTCTATTGATGGTGATTTAGTTGAATGTCCTTCCCACATTCTATTTAAATACTTTACATGTCTGTTTTATAATTCACAGTCGGATGTGTGTTTTTTTTTTGTTTTTTTTGTTTTGTTTTAAGACTAAAACTACATGCAACTTGGTAAATCTAATTAACTGTGTAAATTATTGATGGTGATGAATCATGTTACACTTATAGGGGATTTTAAAAAATGTCTGTTAATAAACATCATACTTGATGCTCATGTTAAGGCATATACTTTTCATGGATTATCATATTGTGAAATGGTTCTCGTTTATATATCTATGGTGAGTCAGTGTTGATTTACTAAGGAAGTTATTGTAGTAGTTGGTTTTCCTGGTGATTCAGAGGTAATACCTTTGGAGGATCAAATGACACAATAGGTGGGAGTAAAAAAAAATTAAATGCTGCCTCTTTGTATGAATAAAAGTATGCTTGAAGTATTGTTTTAAATATTTTACAAAGGAAGTGGCTTTTCTTTATTCCACGCTGCTGACTCTGCTTTTTCAGGTCTGCTATTATATAACTAGTTTCTTAGAGCAGCCTTAAGACAACAGCTTGCTTCCTCATCAGCCTAAGCTCTGTTTTCTGAGTTCATATCAGATCACATGTCGGGGACAATGGATACTCTTCAGATACTCATTAATTTATCAGCTGAGAGGAGCGTGTCAGGTGTCCTTTGCCATTAGGTTACACCTCCTAATTATGGAGATGTGTCACAGATAGAAAGAGGTCGTTCACAGTTACTGTCTGCTTTCTAAGGATGGGTTTAATAGATAAACTCATCAAGAGTCAAAAGTTTTGTTGAGTTTTTTTTTTTTAAACCAGTAAATTGTTGGTCAATAGTGAAATGATTATTTTATGTAATAGCACATTAGTAGAAAAGGTGCATTTAAATTGTATATTTCTGAACATGTTTTCTAATACATCTTAATTAAAAAAAACAAAAAAAAAAAACCAAACAAACCAATAACAGTTTGATTGCTATCAAGAAGCACATTGACCCGGGCAAATATGAACCTACACATACATTGCTAACCTTTATTATAGTTAGTAAAGGAGTGATACAGTTTACTCCATTAGGTGACAGACTTCCACTCTTGTCCAAAACGCATCAGAGACCCATGTTAATGAGTTCCATTAGCTTTGATTACAGCAGGCTTTTATCATCATGGCATTGTTTTAGTGAGTGTATGTAATGTCACAATATTTATTTCCATTATTCTGGGGGGCACATAATATTATTGAACCTAGTTTTCCAACTGAAACAACCCCCAGTGTCCCTACAGGCTTGACCTGTAGGCACAAGGCATAATGGGTGCATCAGACCCATCACAGAAAAATGACCTTTATACATTGAACCACAGGCTGATCTTTATCTTTTCTATCAAACTAATCATTGTTTAAGAAACAAGAAGCTTCTCATTGCATCACCACACTGTTAAAGAACTTATTTCCAGCCCAAACTTGTTCAGTATTGCAGTAATTCTCCATTGGATGGATCTAAACTCTTTGCTTTGTTAAACCCATGTGGGAGCTAAGCAGTGTGTATGAAAAGAAAAAACACAGTCCTTCATAAATGCAGTTTCAAATAAGAAAACTGCAGTACTGCCACTATTACTAATGTGATCACCTGTTAAGGACTAAAGTAAGTGGGTGACAAATATGGAATGAACATCCTGCCAAAACGTTCGAGCCTGTAGAAATATTGTATGCTCATAAAAATAATTTCTCTATACATGGAAATATTTTGTGTTTGTAATAAAAATGTGTGCTTGTAGATGTAATAGTTGTA
>JAPTYR010000012.1:17912781-17926683 GCA_029814505.1 Siphamia roseigaster
ATATGCTCTTTCTTAATCAAAAGGTTGGTATCGCCTCTTCTACAACGGTAAGAGTCTGCAGATGCCAGAGAGGTGTGTTCCTGTCCAGAAATGTGGCACCCACTCTCCACTGTGGCTAGCAGAGCCTCATCCAAACAGAAGGCAGGGCATTGTCACCCGCAGGGTCTGTGGACACTGGAAGGAGAACTGCTGTGCTTTCCGCTCCACGCCCATCCAAGTCAAGAAGTGTCGTGGCAATTATTATGTCTACAAGTTCACTCCACCAACAACTTGTTATTTGGCTTACTGTGCAGGTATATAATCAGTCCAATGATCCTGAGGCAGGTTTAGTGTGTACATGTGACGTTTGTGTGATGCTGCATGTCTATCCTCAGACATAAACACGCTTGTATGTGGGCGGTGCCGAAGAAACCAGTCGTGTGTGAGCAGAGACAAGATCAACTGGAGGTGTAAGAGGAAGAAAAGAAGTACGTTTCTGGACATCTCAAATTGATTAAGTTATTTATTCCAAACGTGATGAAATTTAACACATATGTGAACAAGTCGAACAAAAGACAAAAATCAACAATCTTCGAAAAAAAGAACAGAACAATAATTGAATTTACAAACCTGAAAAGGGGTGGGAAGAAGTGCAACTTATTTAATCCAGCCGCTTCTCAATAACATCATATGATATTATAATATTTATTTACCTCCTACTTTTACATGACTCTTTTATATTTAATCACACACAGACACGCACACCTGTATACACATCCGTACGTTTATACATATTAAATGTGAAGGATTCAAATAATACAGTAGTGAATCATTTTGTTCTAATGCTGACCACTAAATATTTCACATCACTGCTGTAAAGTAAACAGTTCTAATCTAACCTTTCTGTCTTGTGTTTTCTCAGTGTCTTCCGCAAAGATACACTTCTTTGCTTCTTTCCCTGGCCAGCTGGTGGGCAAGGTGAACAGAATCAAATTCAGCAAGGTGCTGGTGAACGTGGGCCGAGCCTTCAATGCGAGAACTGGTGTGTTCAAGGCCCCCGTTAAAGGAGTCTACCAGTTCTTCTTTTCCACGCAAACATCAAACTCCGGCCTGAAGACAGATCTGTGGCTGGTGGTCAATGGTTATTGGGTTTCTGTCTCCCACACACACATCTCCCGTTCTTCCTCTGTCGGTAGCTTGTCAACATACATGACCTTCCTAAGCAGAGGAGCTGTGGTGTATGTCACCCAAAACTGTGGAAAATCTTGGGCTAATGCTGCTTCCATGACAATCACTTTTGGGGGCTCACTGCTTGTACAGTTGAAATAATATTAAAGGTTTGGGATACCTTTTTTTCAGGTGTATCAACTTAGATGGACCTTCAAAATAGAAAATGTTGGCTTTTATTACTGGAAGTTTGCTTTTTATACATTTCTTGTCACTCTTCTAAATGTTGTGCCACTATTTTAACAACCACTGTGTCAAATAAACAGATTTAATACCCAAATGTAAAAAGCTGTGCATTGTTGTTTTCAGACACATTTGTCTTTTTATTCCTATTTATACACATCGGTATTGACACTTTGACCAGGTGCAAAGATTGCATACTGAGTCCCAGTTACATTTTATCTACCAAGAATGAATCATATTGTCACAATCATTTCATGAGAAGAGGTAAAAATATTTTATTCCAACTTTATGAGCAACATCATATTTAATTAACAGTTACAAGAATGTAATGTCCAATGCCAATGTTAAATAGAGCATGTTGTAAGAAAGCACTGTGTTTTAACAGGAGGGTTTTACATTTAATGCAGTTGGCCACATGAAAAAAACAAAGCAAAAACAAAAAACACCTCAGCATGCATTTGGGTATTTAATTTTGGTTTTCCCCAGCAAATATCACATTAGATGCATTTTTAATTTAAGGTAACACATCTTTTGTATATAATATTTTTGGTGTATGATGTATTGGGCTCTTTTTTATTCTTTGTCTCACTTGTACTCTTATTTTACCAAGTTTTCTAAATATTTTTTTCTGTCCTTAGTGTTTTTTATATGTGAAACTGATTTTGCGAAACTATTAGTCTATATCTCATTGTTTCTAATAATTACTGCAATCTGGACTCCTTGACAGAAGATAAACGGCATCTCATTTTTATCTTCCTGCTAAAATAAAATAATGTAAAATAAAATAAAACAATAAACCAACAAAGTGGAAGTGCTGCTGAGTCTTTTTGGTGATTATCCACATGTGCTATTTAGAAACTAGTGGTGTGTCTTACTAGTTAAAGTCAAGAAAAAGCCACATTATCATGCAAGATTAAAAAAAAAATATTCCAATGCACAGTGTGGGAATTGTGTAAAAATAAAATGCCTTTATTTCTTCATGGCAATCCTTTAAAATACAGCCAATGTGTTGTGGCCTCCACTCTTCATTAGGGACAATGGTTAAGAAAAGCCCTGATGAAAACCAGAGGTCGCAACACGTCAGCTGTATTTTAAAGGATTGAAAGGATTTTCATGGCATTTTAGTTTCACACAAATCCTACAGTGTTCCTTGGACTTTATATATTTTCTTTGAAATCTTGCATGGAAATGTGAATTTTTCTTTACTATAAAAAATATTAAATTCAATTAAATTTTATTTGTAGGGCTCTAAATCACAACAAGGTTATATAATCAATATAATCCTAACTCCATACCTCAAAGGGCTTTACAGAGTTCATTTGCAAAAACAGTCAATGAAAAATATACAGTAATGACAAAAACTGCCATCGCGGCAAGGGGAAAAACTCCAAAACTCAGTGGGAAAACAACAAAACAAAACAAAACAAAACAAAACAAAACAAAACAAAACAAAACAAAACAAAACAAAACAAAACAAAACAAAACAACAATTTGCTCCTGGTGCATTACACAATGCAACACAGATAGCATTACCTCCATCTGACACAAGGTGGCACCCTAACACCAATCTAAACTCAATGGACCAGCAGTAGATCCAGTCTGCTTTTGATGTTCAGCAACTGCCCATAAATCATGAGAGCTAAGTTTCTGTGAAAGGGAGATAAATTAAATTGTGTTTGGAGACTTAAAATAGTAAATTATATTGACATATTTTCAACATTAGGACTCAGGAGTAGAAAGATTATAAGCCTATTTTTTGCAGCTTCAGCTTGTGCATGTCATCTCTGGGCTGGTTGGTACCTACCTTTCTTTAGCTGCACTTTCCTGCACATTTTCTACTTCTTCCTTATATGGTCACAGATGGCATCATACAAACGGAGCCAAAACATTATGGTTTTCCTCTTGAGTGTTTTACAACTTAAGAGGTGGCCCCGTCATTGCAGAAATATGTATCAGAACCAGCAGAGCAGTGGTCTTTACAGATGTTTGCCATAGTTTTCATGTTACACACAGGGGCCAGGCTGACCAACACCTCAAAGGGGAGGGGGCGTGGCTTGGAGCAGGCAGCTTTAATCCTATTGGTGGACAGTCGGTCCGGCAGACAGGAGACAAACTCCAGGAAAACGGAGCTGGCGCACGATGTAACGGGATAAGGAGGGACTGGATTCGGTGTAAACTTTGTATGGACATGTGAATATCATTGGAGAACTTCTGACAGCAAAGGCGAGCGTTTAGGGATAAAATATTTAGAGTTTAAAACAACATACACCGCTATTGTTTACACAGTAGAATATTTTGTTTTTGTTTTGTTTTTTTTTTTTCTTTTACTCGCGACGTTAATGAAGCATGATTGAAAACAGAGTTTGACAATGCCAATGGATTGTGTTTGTGTCTGTTGAAGAGGTGGTCGGTGGAGCTTCCCCCCCCCCAATGCCAGCCTGTCCTCGACACTCCAGAGCAGCGGCATAACAAGTTATTCCATTATTTTCCCTGGAGCTTCATTAAGAATAAACCACAACCATGGCAGAACACGAGAGCCTGGAGTATGGAAAGGCTGACTTTGTGCTTTTGGACAATGTGTCTATGGAAGAATTCATGGCAAACCTAAAACTCAGGTAAGTGTGTTCCTTTGTCAATCAAATAAGGTGAATACAAAGTGGAATAAAGGTGCAGCAACAGGAATGGAGTTTAGGAACTAGATAGTTTTCACCCGGAAATGCAGTGGGAATGTGTGTGTACTCCAACAGGTGCTACATCTCCATCATCTCCATACAACAGGATATACTTAGTACTGCCATTCATGGTTTCCTCTCAAATGTTATATAATGACCAGACTTTTATATTTTACTGGGCTATTTTATAGTGTTTTGTACAGAAGATGATTAGGGCCCAGTATGTATTTTGATTCTTATTATTGTGAGAAGTTATTATGAGAAAAAAGTCAGAATTCAGATTTTTTTTCTTAATAATAATGATAGATCAATAGATAGATATAGGACCTTATTTCTTTTCTTCCCTTGTAGCACTTCCCTTCAAAGCTGCAAACTGTGCAAACCCTAAAAATGCAGCATGGTATAAACATGACTCAGTATTCTACTAACAATGGATATCACTTTTTAATGAATGAATGAATGACTGAATGGATGATTTCAGGCATATGAAAATCACAATACAACAACCAACAAAGCAAATGCCTGAAGCAGATTATCAACAGGAAATGACCAAAACAAAAGAAGGAAATTTATCTCATAATACATAACTCTTTATACAATTTTAGTGGTATTTGCACATCTGAAAATGAGTAGCGAAAAGTAAATGCTTATTTAGTCTTACCCTCTTTCCCTAAATAACCAATTACAGTAGTTCAACCTTCTAGCATTACTCCAGGCTGAAAGTAACAGGTTAATCCTACCGATACTAAAACAATGATCATCACACCAAAGAAAGAGGGCGAAGAAAAAGAAATAAAGTAACCAAAACAATATTATTCTTATTGATTTCTAAAATCTTTGTAATGATAATGGTATTCTTTTTTTCCACACTGATTTACAAATAAAATGTTTCGTTTTGGATGGAAGTAAATTTCATTTGGTCTGCCTTTTGTCTTTCATGTTTCTTCAATTCTCCCTCCACTCCCACACTTCTTCTGGCATAAAATTGTTACCTAAACATAGTCCTGGCTCTGTAGCATACAATGACACACTTGATAGTACATCCCTAATAGTGTTCAGAATAACATAATGATTAAAACTGATCACCCAATGAGTCAAAAAGGTTGTTTTTGTTTTTACTTATGGGTCATTATGTGGTATATAAGATTACTGTGTTATTATAATTAAATAAAATGTAGAATAAATACATTTATGGCAACAATAACTAATGCAAAGAAAAAAAAATGTTTATTAGTATTTTGTGAAGCAAACATTATTTTATGGTAATAGGTTTGTAATTTTCATTTAAAAAATTTACTAATAATCTACTATTTTCTTGGGTCCATGTCAGTCATAAACCCAAAGAACCATTACCACTTTTCTCCCCTTTACAGTAGCCCTGAGTGGCATTAATGCGAATTTTGTGGGTCTGACTACGTGTGAGCTTCAACAGCAGTAATCTGAGTGTAAGGTGCTGGAACTGCTGGAACGTCTGAGTTTTTCTTTTTCAATGACAACTGTTTATTTTCATGGACCAGTTCATTCTCTATGAAATATGTCCACACCCAAATCACACCATGCGTTTTTGAGACCGGTTTCTTTCTATTTCAGCTGTGTTGTTGATGGCCCAGTGTCAAACATGATGTCAAGTGTGGTGTGGTGGTGAATGAAAGGAGTGTCTTGTGGCTTGAATCAGTTTCCTCACCTCTGCCATCTGGGAGGAATCTGTGATGCCATCAGTGTGAGAGCTATCAGTACATCACATTTCTCAGTGCATCCTTCAAACTTTGGCAAACATGCTGCTTTAACCCTTAAAGACAGATAACTATTTCGTATGGCAGCTTTTCTCTACATTAACCATTCCTAAGTGATTAGTTGCCATTTATTATCATCCTCTGTATTCTGCATCTATTATAAAAATCAGGTATTTTCCTTTATTTAATTTACTAAGCATGTAGATGTTCATAAAAGCTCAGTGAATTCAATGGTTATTAGATAAAAAAAGAGAAAACTGAAGAAAAAGTCACCTTTTCAGCAAAACGTATCATTAACTAAACATAAAAACAAGCCCCTACCACACTCAAATGTTGTCAACCTACATGGATTTTGTAGTGAATCATTATAACAGACTGTTTCCAGATTCACTTCAAATCTTCCGAACTTACAAATGGGTCATATCTGATGATGAAAATACATTTTACCTGAATTATTTACACAATTTGATAGGATGTTAAGATCACTAGTTCAATACAATAGATCTGTTGATGCTTTTGGTCATACTTCTTGTTTATCACAAATCGTAACACATAGTTTCTCTAATGTCTTGCATAAAATAAATATTTGGGTCATATGAGGATAAGTTGCTACTGTAACTCATGGGCTGCAGGTTTCCCTTCTAAGGCCAAGAGCAGAGAGCTGCAGACCTTACTTATTACAGGAAAGAATGTCTTCAAAATGTTTATAATTCTCTTTCTGCCAGATGGGCAACGAATACAGCCAGTATGCAAATGTTTTACATACTGGAAAAACTTCAAGGATGAGCAGGGAAGATAAAGTCTGCTACTTGAAGGTCTAAGAAGTTGCTATATTAGTTTGTCATACTGTATGCTTATATTTGACAGAATATATCAACTAAGGATACGTTTGGTCTTTAACTTGTGACTAATCTGTGACTCATAAATGCTTTTTTTAACCATTTTACGTTGTAATACTTTTTTAAAAACATATTACACCTGTTTGAATCTAAAAATATAAAAGAGTATCGCAGGTACTTTCTAAAAATGGCATCTACAGAGATTTTACATCCATATTAACCATCAATGACTCATCTGTCACTTTATTATTAGCCTATTATTTTTGTCTCTTCAACCCCTTACTATTTGTAGTTATATTCTATGTTTACAGTTGTATTTATATTATTTTTATTTTTTTTTATCATGTTCCTGTTGCACTATAGTCTTTAGAGTTTTTCAGCTTCAGTCTTTATGTGCTTTACATATGACAAAGTTAACTTTGACTTGAATTAGACAAACTGGTGTAGGGTGCTATCACCCTGCCAGGCAAGCAAAGGGACTTGCCTCATTTTCCCGACTGTCCCCCATTTTCCTGACTGTTTTCCCTCCAACTAGACAGCTCAGTCTGGATATTGCGTGTGCAGATTGTTATTTGTAGAGGGTGTGACCCACCGGGAGTGCTTCCTTTTTGCTCCCTTTCCCTCCGTCTGTGGGTGCGCGCATACATGTACAAGTGTCTTTGCCTGAGTGGGAGTGGGCTACTCAAGGAGGGAGGGATCCAGAGGGCATAAGGCATCTAATAGTCTCCATTTGTCTTGGTAGTTACAAGTAGAGCCGGAGCATGTATGCATGTTCTCCTGGGTGAAAATGATGCCAAACATCATGAAAATGGCTTAAAGCAGAATTAGCCATGGACCTGTAGTGCCTTACACAAATGTTGGAGCTCTATTTTAACAACTCCAGAAGTAAACGGTGTGTTTTGTGTATGCATCACCAGGCTTACTCACTAAGGAGCACTGTTACTCCTTCAGACCTTGTAATAATCCTCATCTGTTTATTTCAAATGGGCCTAGAGCTGAGCTTTGGTATGCTGCCAGTGCACATTTGGTGACTTTCACATAGGCTCTACTTCTTCAGCACCAATGAAACACATCACTGTGCAGGGGATTTCTACTTATGCCATTAAATGGTTGCCATATTGAGGGGGTAATCAAGTCCCCCCAGTGACTGCATGTGAAGCCTGATTTGGAAAAGATTGCTTGTTTCCCTTCAGTGCGGGTAGACACGGTTGTTCGAGTTGATATTTACTTTGTTTGACTTGAGGTTGAACTGTGTGGCCTGTTCCAGTGAGCCTCCCAGTCTCTAAATAGAGCCCAGCAGATGCCCAGTGTTTTTTTTTTTTTTTCCAAAGATGTCTGGATGGATAAAAGTTCAAGCCAAATTCTTGCAGGGTCTTGGGAATTTCTTATGATTTGTCTAGTCAGCAGATAAGATTAGTCTGTTTATATAAAAATCAACTGATGTGCCGCTTATAATAGAATTACAGGCACAAGGTAATTATAGTATCAGAATCCAGTCTTTAACTCTGATCACTTTCCCCCTCGGTCTTAATTGAAACTGTCAAAGATTCCAGTCGCCATGTTTATTACAGCCGCAGAGACGTTTACCTGGAGATGACACGCTTCAGTTTCCCTCTATAAAAAGTGGACAATGTTTTTGATAAAAGGAAGCTAAGTCAAATGCTATTAACGAGTAAAGATCCTCTGAATAGTTCTGATCCTTGTGTAAACTGTGTTGTTTTTGCATCCCACCAGCCAGCCATAGTCTGAGTTACATGCTTGTCTTTATAAGGCAGCATGTTTTCACTGTCACTTGCAAGAAGAAAAATCCAAATGGCTGTATATTTCCCAAATAATTATGGACACATTTACATCATCTCCTCCAAATATATACCTGTTATTTCAGAATGATAAACAATCACACAAATATTACAGAACATCATGTAAGTGCACTTCTGTATCAACATACATGATGGGAAATTTGTTAGGCTCAGAGCTGATTGGTTTAAAGGCAAAGTATGTGACGTAAGTATGTAATTTCTGGTTTGTGTTTGTAACCAAACCCTTGAAACGTGGCCCCTCCTCCACTCGGTTAATGAGGAGGGGAGGAAGGTGGTGGAGCGAGTGTCTACACAAAACCACATCTTTTACTATTTGATCTGTACTTTGTTGTTTCCAATAAAGTGCTCCGTAAACACAGTCATTTTAAGAAATTTCTGCATCCAAATGAAACCACTGAGAACGACTGAAAATGATGCGGTACAAATGCCAGGCCTTTATGTCGTGGTGTGATGCTGTAGCAAAAAAAGAAAATGTGGAGAATGTGCATAAAGCGTGTGTGCTGTTGCAGATCCTGGAGAATGAAGTGAATATTGTTAGCTATAGTTATTTGTTGCTTATTATAATGAAAGAATAGCTGAATATTTTGATCCAAAATCTCCAATAAGCTCAATTGCTGTTGTAGCCTGAGCACTACTTTCTAGTCCACCATTGTTGTTGTGAAATGGCATCTTGCTTCTGGGGGAAAAGGTTAGAAAGGTGGGGCTATGACATCATTGTTTTAAAAAAGTTGCAGTCTGGTCATACAGACAAAGACATTAAACCTGGGTTTTCAAATGTATGCTCTCTGGGACCCAGTTTCAAAAAGCTGTATTTAAGTGACTGAAAACACCGGTGTCGTGTGGATGAAAGGTCTATCCCATACATAACTTTTGCAGATATGACTGAAACTGCCTTCATAAGGACAGAGCCTAAATGGGAAGCAGCATAGTCAGAAAAAAATAAAAGTGAAGTACAAAAATCCATGTTAAATCATGATTCTGACAAAGTAGTTGGTCTCTAAAAACATTTAATAAGCACAGCCATACCTTCACAAAATGCTAACAACGAATGTCCTGAAGGATAAGCACAAGTTTACTTATTTCAGGTCTGGAAGGTTGGCGTTTTGTTTGCCCAGAATCTTGTCTTTCAGGCAAAACTATGCAGCAAGTGAGAAGAGAATGGGAGTCACTTTGTGTTTATATTGTTCTTGCACTAACACACTGTGCAGTGTTGTTATTGGCTAGAGGTGGAAACTGACTGTCTGAAGGTCAACACCCAGAAAAGTCCCAAACACAGCAAAATGGAGAAAATAGGCCATGCAGACAGGGGGCAGGGCTTCTGCAGGTAAGTATGCATTTAGGCAGGGTCTAAGGTGATGATGGAGAAGGATTATTATTGTAGGGGTGTTTTGCATAATCTTACACACTTTGCATTTAAAAACTCTTGCATTAATATAAAGATTATGTTTGAAACACACATGGGTTGGATTTATTGTGGGCTGAATAAGCAACAAATTAAGAAAATATTTATATAAGAAGTTTGACAGATATTACAGTTGTGAGGAGTCAAATTTCTGTGGAGATAAATGAATAAGCATGATGATTTTTTGGTGTTTTTCAAGGCTTTGTACCAAACAAGCCTGTTTCTTTTTCTCAAAAATGAAAGGCTAGGGCATTTCTGAAACTCCACAACAATTTATTTTGGAGTGATAAGATATACTTTACCTTATAGTTCTTGGTCACATTGTAAATTTGATAATGTTTGATTAATACTGAAGTTGCAGATATTTCACTGCATTTCCTTTCCACAATGTCTTCATTTGTCTGAAACAAGTATGTCCAACCTGAGACAGAGACTTCATCTTAAGTATTAAGACAAGTGTGCAAAACCTCTGAGAAGTCCAGTTTATTTGCCTGTATGAACTGCTCCAAGCGATTCGACCTTTGACCCCATCTATGGGGAGTTAAAGAGGACATTTAACAGGAAGGCTCCAATAATATACAGCAGGCCAAAGAAGTAGGAAAGCTGGCATTTCCGTGCCTTTTCTGCTCATATTTCATTGTTTCCTGCAGCGCTTGAGTGCTTAAATTGTGAATCTTCTGTGCAGACAGTCTGTTTTCGTTAGAAACCTCATTCTTAGTTTGCATAGACACACGCTCTTACTCCACAGTAGCATAACCTTTAGCTTTCTGAGTTGTAGTTGTCAATTTGTTTACAATACAGTTTAGATTTTACAATCTGAACACTAAACAAATGATTTCCATATGTTGTGAAAGGAACAATGGCTTCTCTCTGTGGGATTTATTGCTCTGACAGCAGGTAGATTAGAGGCAGAGTGATGCATAAATGGACACCTCACTCTTTTCTCCTACTAGATAAACATGGAGCTCAAACTAATCTTATTTTATGACATTGAAGGTTTGCCAGGAGGATAAATCCAAAGGTTACACTTTTCTTTCCTGTTGTTCCGCATAGAAGCCTATGTAATTATTACATAGCAGAGTGATGGCACAGATAATACAAATGCAAACATTTCAACATAGTGGGTGGAAGTAGTGCTTTGACATGGCCGCATTTTTCCCTGAGGCCTCTTTTAGTTAAATCACACATATATTTTGTTAGCTTTTCTGTGCCTTTGTTCATTCTTTAGCAATAATACCAAAGTCCACGTGCAGAACACAAAGTCCTGGCAGGCGTTTCTCTTCCCTGCAGCAAAGATGAAAATGGGTGATGGCACGCAGCAGATGTCTCTAAGAATATTTAATCCCAACCCGGCTATTAAAGTTTTTTCCTGTTAGTGGTGGCCACCGACTGAAAGAGTAATATTTATAGATGAACAGGAAGATGGATAGTTTTCCTCCTGCTCATTTGCCCAGTAGCTTTCCACCTTGCCAAGATGAGCAGTTAGGGAGAATATGTCAATTACAGTCAGAGCTTGAAGGCAGAAGATGGGCCCATTGGGTTAGTAAAATAAGCTCCTTTTTATATTGTAGTAGCCTCAGCACATGCCTGTAGTCTTGCCAGAGGGATTGCTTTCTAATCACAGAGAGAAAAAAAAAAAGACTCTCCCCTGAACCAGTGGATTCTTAGATGGCTTTTTGAGAAATGCCTCATAGGCCTGCTCCCCTGCAATCCAGCAATGAAAAGTCCAGTCTCGCCACAAGAATTTCCATACAACCATCGGTAATCTGAAACACATTACCGTCCTTACATAAACAGGGGCTGTGCTTGTGTAGCTTTATTCCTCTCTAAAATAAGTTCAGCAGCTCTTAGACACATCTCATTTGTGGACTGACCGTCTTGGCAGTCGGGGTCAGCCTCTTATTCCTCCAAGATTTTTTTATTTCATCTGTTATATTATTCTGTCTTTGTGGTTTTAGGCCATACTCTCTTGCCATTTCATCAGGTTTTTGCCATATTCTTTAAAAAAATTGTCACAATGTTTAATTCTGCTATTTCTATTCTGTGCATATATTAATTATGCAAAACTAAAACGCAACTCTTTTTGGTTTTTTTGGTTGTAGTGAAGAACCTTCTTTTATAAACTGATGCTGTTGTTATTATATGAGACCTAAACTTCTATGACTTATATTTTTTTCCTTTTTTTAGTTTATTTAATTGGGACCATACATATTTATGAAAATTGTAGTATAAAGAAAACACCCATGTAAATATGCCAGAATTTGTAAAAATAACAAGACATAAAAGAGCCAACATTGATACAGCACTCATTGACTATAAATAAACAAAAATACACATAATAATGACATCGACGTCATCAAAACAAATAAACAAAAAAAGGCATAGGATGGTTACAGTGGCATTAGCCTGTTCATTCACATCTATACTGGCATCCAAAATCAATCAAAACACAAAAAACATACAGTATTTTAAAATGATCTACATGTAAATGTGACATTTTTGTTGTGTTGCACACCTCTACTTTCACCTTTTAGCGTAGTTTCACTTAGGTTTTTAATGTTGTGAAGCTCCCCACTCAAAGCTGTCTGGCTCATGATTTAACAAGCAGTCGCATCCTCTGTCTGCAACATTACCCTCAGACACAACTTCCCAGAAGCCTTGTTCCCCGACCTACACATGAGACTCGATGCACTCATGCGATACACTATCTGATCCTCATTTACTGAAGTAATGGGTGTGAAGCTTTTTCAGGAATTGCTGTGCATGTTTTCTTCGGGAATCCCCGATGATTCATCTGAGACGGATGTCTGATGTGCTGTTGTGTGATTATGTTAACTTTGTGTATGTTTTGTGTATGAGTGTGTCCCCGACTGTGATGTCATTCATCGCTTTCTTCAGTGTTGCATTGTTCTTGTGTCCACCTGTTGGAGCTGTGCCCCGAGCCTCCGCAGGGGTAGAATAACTTACTCACTTTCACAGCCAACACCTCACATCTACAGCCTTTAACTGCGGTGTTAAATACCTGTTGTTGTTGTTGTTTTTTTTTTTTACATTTCTGTGAAAGGTACTAATCATGGTTTTCTATCCCTGACCCTTTTCCCACCTCCTATTCATTTTCTTGTGGTTATTCCCCGTCCATTCATCTGTTTTTGCGCTCATCTCTGCCCTCCCTTTATCCCTGAATGAAATAATGGTGCTTTCCCGAAATAGCTTATTGAGTAATGTCTGGTCATTTTGGATCGGATCTTCTTTTTTTTTTTTTCTTCCATCTATTCGGTCATTCATGTTCACGGTCCAGTCCATCATGATTTCACATCAGCTACTACTGGTGAGTGTGTCAAAGCATAAACAGCTTCTGCATCAGACTTTCAGCCAAATCCAACCTCCACACTTACTGGTGCATTCACAAGTAGGTGCTGTTATCTTCTGTTCATATTGATATCACCCACCATCTCTGGACGTAGACGTAACTATTTCAGGTCAGGTTTTAAGATGATGGAGCAGCAGCAGTAATATTTTACATATGTGGATCTGTGTGACGCAAGGAGTGTGGCAGATGGCGGTGGTCCCAGTCAGCCAAGAAAGGAGGGTCAGCCACCTGATCTGTAGCCAAGCTGTTTACACATGGCTCCCATTTCCCCCTAAGTATTCAGAACTGCTACCCTCATGGGAACATCCTGTAGTGAGAATGGAAGGAACACAGGCTAGTAAACAGCATGAGGTCTACATTATTCCTTTGTCTTAGTGTGTGTTTTTCTACTGTTCTATAGCCCATGCTGAATTACAGCATCTTTAGGCTTAGACTTAGACTTTGGCTTTTATTGATCCACGAGGGAAATTACTTCAGAAACAGATCAATGTACTTGGTTCACAGAAGTTAAAGGGGTCCTATTTAGCTAAACCCGGTCCGTGGAACGCTTATCAGTTCAATTTTCTATTTGAAAAGTGAGGAATGGGAAATTAGAAAATTGGATTATATTCTCCAATATCGCGTTTTGTGGTTGCTGTATGTAACCATAATGAACATTTACGATCTGTTTCCCAATT
>JAPTYR010000012.1:18042441-18052660 GCA_029814505.1 Siphamia roseigaster
TACAATGGGGTTTAATAGAGAGTGCCCTATCTGGTGTTCTTAGAAAATCTGTGAACTAACTACATTTCCCAAAGGTCTACAAATCCCAACATGCAAGTGGTGCTGTGACGTCACAACGCAAGGTAACGTAGTCCCCGTACGTGGTTTTCATTCAGGCAGCATTTGAATAAGGAAGATGGCGGCTGCAGCAGTGGTTGAATTTCAGAGAGCCCAGTCTCTCATTAGCACCGACCGCAACGCCTCTATCGATATTCTCCATTCAATAGGTAGGTTTGTATTTAGCATTTCTAGATAGTTACGATTTCTCCGATCATTGTTACTTGTTATTTCTTTTTTACTTGACGAGGTTAGCGTGCTAGCTTGTATCGTTATGCCGGTGGTGTACCGTGCTGACTCACTGTTGAACGATAGGGCAATGGTAGCAGCTAGTGGTGACAAGCTAGTTAGCATTTTGGCTAACTTTAGGCCTTCGTCTGGAATAAGTACTTCATGTCAATAATTCATTCAACGTTTTCCAAAAGCTGTAGCTTTTTACATTGTGTCAGTGATGTCGGCTCTGAACTTAACGAGATCTATATTTAACGTTGGACTGACGATGTAACATTAGCAAGATAACTATTATGGCTGGCTAACGTCTTTAGCCTGTTGTCAGAAGCGACTAGGTAAAGGCATGTTATTGACACAAGGAAAGGAAGCCCGGTGACAGACAGAAAGCACAATAAATTCCCATTTTGGTGTCGTGGGGAAATTGTGAAATACAGGCCTTGCAGTGGTCTGTGATGTTATCTACTGGTATTGGCATATGTACATTGTACTACTCTACACACATCGGTGTCCTCAAATTGCCTTGTCACACTAGCCTTCAGCTATCAGGTCCCTTGTTAGTTACGTATCATCTGTTAATGACATTTTGACGTGATTTAAAGACATTCCTTCTAACATCGACATCTAAAAAAGATCTAATTCATTATTTGCACCAATTCCCGAGATGGCAGGTCTGTATGTATAATGTGCAGTCTATTTGTCAACACATGCAACTTTGAAGATCCATACTTTTACTGTATGTTTCACTGATAGGCATCTTGTTCATTGTTAAACATTAATAACTCAATGTTCAATGCTTGCAGAGCTACAGATTGTCATTCAGTCTTAAGAATGAGCCACACTTTTCTACAGGATGAATTCTGTCTTTCAGATTGTGTATGGCCAGTCAAGTAATGTTTGTCCTGAGAATTTCTTGAAAACATGAACAGCAAGAGAATCTTAAGTGAAGGATTAAAAGACCAGTTGGATACATTTTAAGTTATTTAGATTACTTAACTTTTTCAAATTCAAATATTGGTTTAATATGTAAACTGTTTGTGTTCCTTTACTAGTGAGGAGAGATGTTCAAGAAAATGATGAGGAAGCTGTCAGGGTTAAAGAACAGAGCATCCTGGAGCTGGGGACACTCCTGGCCAAGACAGGACAGGCTGCAGGTGATTTTTTTCTTTTTTTTTTTTTTAAACACATTTTTTCAGTCACCTCACATGTTCATACAATATACATGTACTACATTAGCAGTTTGTTAATGTATCAGATGTGTTATATGTATTATTTTAAAAATATAATATTTTTTCTGTGGCCAGAGCTTGGAGGGCTGCTGAAATTTGTGAGGCCTTTCCTCATTTCTATCAGCAAGGCCAAAGCAGCCAGGCTGGTTCGCTCTCTGCTGGACTTGTTTCTAGACATGGAGGCAGCAACAGGGCAGGAGGTTGAGTTGTGTCTTGAATGCATTGAGTGGGCCAAAGCTGAGAAAAGGACCTTCCTTCGACAGGCTCTGGAGGTAAGCAGATTTGATAAAAATTGGTCTAGGCCATAACAGTAGCATAAGATGAGCAACTTAAAAAAACTGTCCTCACAGTAAAAAACAATATTATTGTCATTAATTGTTTTATTTAACATAATGATGTTGAATACTACTTAAATTATTTAATTTGGTAGCTGTGGGTTATGCACTATAGTTGAGCAGTTTGAGACTTTTTTGTATGTCAGTTCAAGTAAGTACAATATATTAATAAGTAGGGCTGTTTGATTATGGAAAAAATCATCACGTTTATTTTGATCAATATTGAAATCACGATTATTTACACAATTATGACTGAATTTGGAACAGCATTTATTGGACATATGAAAAAACCACCCCTGTCGAATATATAAAAAATATCGTAGTAGTAGTAAAAAATAACCTTATACTGCACTCAATCTTTTGAAAACAAGAAGCAAATAAAATACAATGTTAGATAAATATAGTTGAGTAGATTTGTCCAAAATAAATACTTTGATAAATTGTTCCAAAATAAAATTCCTCATTTTTGAGTGTACTGCCACAACATTCAATAGTCTCAGAACAGAAATACAAAATAATTGTTTTTCCTTGATTATGTGAATTTTGAGATTATATGGAGCCAAAATCGTAATCACTATTAAAATTTTGTTATAGTTATACCATGCACAAGTTTTCATGTTTGATAAAACCAACATGATGGTGGTACAAGTTATTTCCTACTCAGTAGATACCACACGTTTTCACTAGATTTAAATTTAATGTTCTGACTACTTGAACTAGTTCTTGTATTTGTCCTGTCACTCATTCTGGCCTACCTTTTACACATGGCCTCCAATCATGTAAAATAATTCTCATAACCTCAAAAATAGCAGCTACAAGTGACTGGCTCAAATTAAAACATGTTCTAACTCTTCTGGTGATGCTTTACATCTACTTGGATTATGCTGAGAACCAGGTTTCCAGCATTTTTCTCAGTCTTGCATTTGAAATGCGTAACTCTAGATGTTTGATAAAGCTTCGTTCACTATCACTTCTTTCTGTCACTTCTTAGATGACCGCTTACATTATTGGTGAAATGGCCAAAGCACTGAAGGCACAGTTTCAGTTACAACCAGAGAGATGTTTAGATTTTCACAAAAGATGCAGGATCAGCACAACATTATGTATTGGCTCTGTATAATCCCAGTTATCAATGGCCTGCAATGATCTGGCAACATCCCGTTCATTGCTAGCTGTATGTTCTCTGTATTAACTACATTGAAATAATACATCTTTGATGTCTTTATGAAGAAAGAAAGGCACACATCAATTAAGAAATGCGAATGAAAATATTTGTTAATTCTATCTCTGACCATCATGTACAAGTGCTTTTACTATACATTTCTCATGCTTAAGCTTTGTAATTTTGTTTTTGGTATTAGTAAGCTGCATATCTTTTGCTCAGATACATGACCTCCTTTATAAAGCAATGGATTGGCAGAGTTTCTCAGCCTGACTCTCTGTACATCTCTCTGCCCTCCAGGCACGACTGATTTCCCTCTATTTTGACACCAAAAGATACCAGGAGGCCTTGGCGCTTGGTGAGTTTCTAAAGATCAGGCTTTTACATCAGCTTTGTCTAGTTCATCATAGGCCTATAGAACACAGTCTTCATGTTTATTTTTTCTCCACCCAACTTTTTCAGCATTTCTATTTTAAAGTACTATTAGAACCATAAAATGCTATTATGATGTATGATAAAACTTAATATTTAGAGGTAGCTCACGAACCGAGTATTTGCAAGGACACTTAAGATGGCACAGCACCTTAGTTAATTATGTGACCTTCATCCTCCAAGTTGTAGGCTAATCTGTCACGAGGAACAAACAAAGTAATCATAGCTTTTATTACACCTATTTTAACTCCTCTCTCCACTTCTTCAGGCTCCCAGTTGCTCCAGGAGTTGAAGAAGATGGATGACAAAGCTCTGCTGGTAGAGGTTCAGCTGCTGGAGAGCAAGACGTATCATGCTCTCAGTAACCTACCCAAGGCCCGTGCAGCCCTCACCTCAGCTAGGACCACCGCCAACGCAATTTACTGTCCTCCAAAGCTCCAGGCAGCATTGGACATGCAGTCAGGTTAGAGGTTTCCACTATTCTGAATGTTACCTTGGTGAAGTGAATGGTTAGACGATGGAGCTATTGGCTCTTAAAGGAAGTGAAGTTTTATGTTGATATTTAGTCAGTACATAACACTACTACATATTCTAAAACATAAAAAGTCATCTATGTTCCTGGTGATTGGAAAGTCTAATACTTGAGCTCTGCATGATCACATCTTCTGTGATCACATACATACTGGACTCATATTTACCAGCCACTACAATGTTGAAGCTGAACCCAGGAAGTCTGTGGACTTTGTGACATCTTACAGTGTGTCTCCGATGGTAATCCTATCGCCTCCATTGCAGGGATCATCCATGCAGCAGAGGAGAAGGACTGGAAGACGGCTTATTCCTACTTCTTTGAAGCCTTTGAGGGCTATGACTCGATCGACAGTCCCCGAGCCATCACATCACTCAAATACATGCTTCTCTGCAAAATTGTACTCAATTCGTGAGTAATGTTTAACATGTTCATCATGAACATAGTGCAGCTCAAATGTGTTTTATGCTGTTCGTTACGATCTATCTTTCTGTTACTAGAGTTTTTGATTTCTTGTTTTTTTTTTTGTTTTGCAGACCAGAGGAGGTACAAGCCTTGATCAGTGGTAAACTGGCGCTGCGATATGCCGGCCGCCAGGCAAGGACCTTTTTCGTTTTTCACTTTCAGCAAAATAAGGAAAAACACCAGTGGGATACGCTTAACCCATTTTTGACTTACATTGAGATTTAAAATTTTCTCATTTGGGGGGGAAAAATGGTTTCATTTACATATACAATTGTATTTGATCAGGATTAGGTCTAAAAATGGTGCTGCCCAACTGTCATGCTTTGCTAACAGAATTACATTACAAGATTTAAAAAACAAACAAACTCATTTTAATGTTATTCTAAGGAAATGAATTGTTGAATAAATACTTGACCATTAGTGATGTAGTTTTTCCTCTCCTCTGAACATACACAGCTCTACTTTTTCTGTGCAGTGACATTCATTTCCATCTTTTCTTTATCTCTAGACGGATGCATTGAAATGTGTTGCCCAGGCCAGCAAGAACAGATCATTAGCAGACTTTGAAAAGGTGGGAACCCATTCAGTCTGTCCCGTTAAGAGCTCTTTTACAGTTAAACCCCATTTATCATTTGTCGTCTGGTCTCTCACATCAGCCAACTGAGACGAGCAGCATATGCAAAATTAAACCTCTGCTGTTTTCATTCCTGATTTTAGTTTTGTTTTTACACACTGGGTTTTATTCGTATTTCACAGCTGACTTGCAGGAAAAAAAAAACATTTTTATGGTTATTAAATATTTTAAATTAAAATCCTCCAGGCCCTAACAGAGTACAGAGCGGAACTGAGGGACGACCCTATTATCAACACTCATCTGGCCAAGCTGTATGACAACCTGCTGGAGCAAAACCTCATCCGAGTCATTGAACCTTTTTCCAGAGTACAGGTAATCGCCTTCTTACAGTGGAAATCTGCCAGTGTGAGGCTGATGTTTGTTACTTTAGCATCAAGTCAATTGTGTAAATGTTCACGGTTTTAGGCATCATCTTTATTAAATGTATACAGTATTTACCAGCGTTTTACTTTTGTTTTCAGATAGAGCACATATCTGGTCTAATCAAACTGTCAAAGGTAGGATTTTTTTACACATTTACATGTTTTTCTTCCATTTTCATTCTCAGTTTAGATGTGTGTGCTGATGTTGAATTTTCTTTCCTTTTTAGGGAGATGTTGAGAGGAAATTATCACAGATGATTCTGGACAAAAAATTTCATGGTAAGTCTAACGGTCAGGAACAGAAATGTTAAGCCTCTGCAGATAAAAAAAAAAAACCCAACTCTCTTTAATGTACCTTTACTGTATTACAGGAATCCTCGACCAAGGTGAAGGTGTCTTGATCATATTTGAAGAACCCCCAGTGGATAAAACATACGAAGCCGCCTTGGAAACAATTCAGAACATGAGCAAAGTCGTGGATTCACTTTACAACAAAGCCAAGAAATTGACATAGGTGAGAATAGCATGACTTGATTTTATGTTTGAATGGGATTTTCTTTATTTCAACCTTTTGGAATGAGAGTTTTTGGTTTTGATGTGTAATATTAATACATTTTGTACAAAACAACATTGCCTGGTAAATTTTCTTTCATGATTTTTTTATTGATTTATTTTTTTGAATCAGATCAGATTACCACGTCAGTATGATGGAGGAACTGTGTGTATTTGACCAGCGTGTGTAACATTTTAAGAAGGGGACAAAGGAGAGCAACAGGAGTCCCACAAACTGCAACAAACAGGATTCCCCCATCAAACTTTCGCCTCTCCCTCAATGGACAGTGACATCACTTCACCTGTTTTGTTCTTGTTTTTTCTTCCCTCTTTGCTTTTGATAATTCTTCAGGATTCTGTATAACACTCAGCGGCCATGTCAGGCCATCAGGGAATATTGTACAACCACAATAAAAAGATTAAAAGGTTTAAGAATACATATATGTTTATATCTCCTCTAAGGTTGGGCTTACAAAGCCTTAAGCTGACTCCACCGCAACCTCAAAGGTGCAACATTGACCTCTGGAGCTTCACCCTCTGCTGCCAGCAGCGTACGCAGAAACGAGGCTTTCTCTTCTCCGTATCTTTCAGAAGCACACTGTTCAGTTTTTGGAAGGTTGGGATACTCCTTGGGATATTACATTCTGGTTCAAGAGCTCCCTCTAGCTCTTACTTTTTCATTACCATATCAATGCCAACAGTTAAGTCCCCACTGTATTTCAGATATGTATTAAACACTTTATTTGTTTTTTTTTTTTTTGTTTTATAAGTTGGAAAACAAAATCTGAAAGGTTGCCACATTCTGCCCCATGCTTATGTAAATCTATATAAGAAACAGGATGCCATTTCACCACTAGTGCCACTTTTTGGCACTTCTGTTTTGCCTCAGTGTTTGGGTGCAATATAAAATAAGAGGGCAGAGGTGGATGTGATTTGAATGCCTCTGAGCTTCTGTGAGTTATTCCCGAGTGAGCAATTCTTCATTGTTAGTTCCTAGCACTAGTGTGGTATGCTAGTAACCAAACAATTTGTATGATTTTTTTCCTTTTTGGGGGGGTTTTGTTTTCTCTTATAAAGACATTTTCAAAATAAATATTTTGTATTTTAAGTAGTTTGTCTTGTCTCTTGAGGAATATGACATGGTACTGTTTCACTGGCTGCACGACGATGGTTTTAAAGTACATTTTTGGGATTCTTCATGTTGCAAAGTCTCTTGAAACAGGCTCAAGAATAGAAAATGTATACATGTGTATACTTGAGTACGTGTACTTATCTGTTGTCACATTGAAGGGAGGATTAAAATTGAATTGTGTACATGCAGGAAGGAACTATTATGAGCCCACACATTACTTTTCAAAAATATAATATTCTCATACTTTCTTCCTGTTTCCATATTTGTCCATTATTTGATAAATCGGCATCAAAGGGCATTAAATTTCAATTTAACTGACAGTTTTGGATTTTCTGTCATTTGTAATAGTGTGATGATTTTTTTTTTTTTTTTACCTGTCTTTCTTTGCTCAATAATACTTATTATTGTATATATCAGGAGGATTTTTTTCTTTCCTCTGGAGCACGTGTTAGTATGGCTGACGTCCATAATTTCAATTAGTGTAACTGAAATTAAACTTTGATTAAAAAGAGAAAAGCTTTCCTGGATTTCATGCCCTTTGGTGTTTGTACAGCCTTAAAATTTAATCTCATGTACTTGATAACCAGATCTCAACCAAGAAAACATCTAAGGAAGAATAAAACATTTACCACCTGTCTAATATTGTGGAGGTTCCCCTTTTTCTACAAAACCACCTCTGACCTGAGGCCTGGACTTCACCAGACCTCTGAAGGTGTGCTGTGGTGTCTGGATCAAGATGTTAGATGATCCAAAATGTCCTGGAAGAAAGGATGGACCTCCACGGATTGAATTTATCTGTCCGACACCTTCCACAGATGATCAGTTGGTTTGATATTGGGACATCCCTCCTCAGTCCCTTCATGGTTGGTACTAACCACTGCAGACCCAGAACACCTAACAGGACATGCAGGTGTGGAGATGCTCTTATCACTGTTACAATTTGGACCTGGGCAGAGTCACTCAGTTGCTCATTTTATTGCTTCCAACACATCAGCTCTGAAAACTAAATGTTCACTTGCTGCCTAATATATCCAATCCAGGGAAAGGTTCCATTATTGTGAAATAAATTACATTATTACCACTCTTCTTGTCAGTGGTTGGAATGTTATTGCTGATCAAGCTGTTTCCTATTATGACGTTTTGCACCTTTTGCTTCATATCACACCAACATATGAGGATGAATATTATGTATAAGGAACAAAATGCACTGAACATTAGATCCTAGTGATACTTAACATGTTATAACATTCAATACTACAAACAGAAGAATTTACTGTTAAATCCTCTGGCATTTAGTTATTCCATGTGAGGAAACTTGCACATTTCACGTGTTTTTCCTCAGTTTCTTAGTCTTTAAGTTGTTAATTGAGTACAACTTCTCATTATCAATTCACAGAATAACACTTTAGATTGAAATGATTTTCATTTTATTGACATTTTTCCGTCTTCAATTTCTAATGTCATTACTTGGTGTAGCGTGTACGTGATGACGTAACACGCCGAATCCCGCCTCTTAGACAAAGACTGCACAAGTAAAGATAATACACTCTACTCCCAATAAAGGCACTTTTAAATCCAACATGGCGGCGAGGTAGCTGGGCTGCTATAAGCTGTTGTTGCGTGAGAAGAAACAATTAACTCTCATTTCTTAATAGTAAAGTTTTTCTTACAGCATCAGAGACTGTGCAAAAAGAGGTTGAGGGAACGAGACGAAACTACGGTGCTTTTAAAGAACCACTTTCAATCCAAAATGGCGGAAAAGTAATTTCATTACTGGGCGATTTTGTTTCAACAGAAGGATATTCTATCTTTTCAGTTTTTACAACTTTAGTTCTTGGGTTTTAGCAGTTCGCTCGGCCGTTTATGGTGAATTGTATTTTACGTCTAAGGATTAAAACACAAAAGATGACCACTCGGGTGAGTTACACCGAAACATTACGTCTGTAACACATTTTTACTCCCGGTACGGTAAGGGTAAGTTGTAGTTGTGGGACAGGTGGTTTTCTGTTCCATGTCGACACAGCCAGCGCAGCAGTAGCCTGTGTGGCAGAGTGAGATGTCATTCAAAACTTCATAGTGAGTCCGGAAGCCGAATGGAGTATCTCATGACATGACCACAGCTAGCAACACTCACTACTGTTGTTTTAGCTGCAATTAAAAGTGTATATCAGCTCATATATCTGGCAGGGTGGCAGTCAGAGTTTATATATGTTAACGACGAAGGTATAAAAATGCCAAGAAGTGCATAAATACTCAAAAAATTATAAGCTAGCAAATGATGACCCGAGAAAGTGAAAAGAAGGAAGTTAGCAAAACGGTATAAGTGCTCTATTCACCCTACATCAGCACTGTGTAAACAAAAGTGTCAGTGTTGGATAAATAGAGCAAGTATCAGTGAACAGAACCATCCACTGTCACTGATGGGTTATAAAATGTCCAATATGCTAAACTACTAAGCCTAATCCTTTTAGTACAGTTAAATTGGTGGGCAAAAATTATTAGGACACCTGGCATCTAAAAATACTGACATCCAAGCTATGATTTAATTTCATAATGTGCACGAAAACATGTATATAGTTGATCTCAGCATCACAAATATCACATGAGATGAATCGTACTGTTTCTATCCACATCTAACTTTAATATTTATGTGTTGGGCAAGATAGGCTTTGCACATCTGTATCCTATAAGACACTTGAATTACCATCGATTTTGCCACAATCACACTAGACAATGATTACACACGAATCTGGATTCTTCTATGAAAGAACATGATTGTGTAACATTGCTAGAGAAATAGGCTTAGCTTGTTTTTTCCCCTTATTTCAAGGGAAGTGATCTAAATCTCTTTATGATGACTTTTTATTTCATTCATTTTATGACTATTTCAATTTTCATTAACAGAACATAAAAAACAAGTAAAACATCTCTTATATGCAATTCCAGCCTTATGGAGGTGATATTTGAACTCAAAATGGCAACAAATGACTTAGTTCCTTTTTAATTCTCTGTCGGTATGTAAATAGGTGTTGCATATTTTAAAGGCATCCCAAAAAAATCTGT
>JAPTYR010000012.1:18157965-18168116 GCA_029814505.1 Siphamia roseigaster
GAAAAGGGAGTTGCCTCACAATTTCGTTGTACTACATGTATAATGACAATAAAGGACTATTCTATTCTATTCTAAATAAAGAAAATGACTTTTGCATCGACTTGTCTTCTAAAGTCTGATGCCTATTCCACTAGGGTTGGGCTAATTTAAATAAAACATATGCTGTTTGAATGGTGCTTTTTACTTAAGATGCTTCTTAACTGAGTAAAATGACCCAGGAATATTAGCTGTTCAATGGAAAGGAAACTTCTCCTTTAGTATCAGACCCACTGAACCAACCTTCCATAAGTAGAGCAGAGAAACCCCCCGCTCAGTTTCATCTTATGCAACAATTGTCTAATATGCTGATGTTTTTGTGCCCTAAACTTTATCTGAATATAAACGTTTGTGTAAAATGTGTTAAAAAAAAAAAAAGTTAATGCAGCCGGACCTGTTGTGACAATTTTTCATTCTGCTTTTGGTGAATAATGAAATAGAGACTTCTGCCAGCCGAAAATGTTTTATTTCTTTGCAAAGAAAGGTCAGTTCTGCACATGAGCAGTGATTGTGAGAAAAGACTCCAAGGTGCTCACAGGATCCACCTCAAGGGTGAAACCCATTTGCAAATGGTACCTCCAGCTTTCCTCAGAGGGGCTTTGATGAGTTAATCACTATCACATCACTATCTTTTTGTTACTTTCCAAGACACTTTTTTAGCATTAGAGTTGTTGAGGAGGGGTTGGGTAAAGGTATGGAAAGTAACCAAGCAGTGGGGGGCATTTGGGAAAGTAAAACATGCGATGGGGAGTGTTGGGGACAGGATACAGACTAGAGTGGAAGCAGACAGATGTAATTCTAATCTCATCACCATTCAAATGAAGTGAATGTGTCACAATTAAGCAGCGATTTCATTAAAATTCCATTACAGACCTTTTTTTTTTTTTTTTTTTAAATTCACACTAATTATGCCTTGTTTTATTAAGCACATATGAACGCCTTAATGAAACTGTATAAACTGGAGAAGAAAATCAACTACACAAGGATGAGAATACAAATACTTTATAATAAAATCCTATCATAAATTTGAAAGATCACATATTTAATTCGATATGCAAATGTAAGTGATTACATATACAGCAGTAGATTTGTTGGCCTAATTCACAGCCCATTTTCATATAACCAAACTAATTTGGGAAGAATCAGCATGAACATAACATTTTACAGCTGCAGCCATGTCACAATATTTTTGTTGACATAGTTTAGAAACATTAATATTTCCTTAAGGTTTAATGGAAGAGTTGTTCCTAAGTGAGATCTGAAGAAAGGAAACACCTGAATTCAACGTGTCCGAATGCTTTTTTTTTTTTTAAACATCTCCTTTCTGACACATTTTTATTCTCTAAACTGTGAATACCTGAGGTCTCTGTGTATGAATGCTGGCGGTTCTTTCCAGCACTGTTTGGTATCCGGCTCAAGAAGACAGTTGTCAACATGTACAGGGTGAGACAGATCCACCCTGCCCTCCTGGTCCCCTTGGTACACAGAGATTACAAATTTCTTATCGGAATCATACAATCTGTACATAATGTAGTTTCTATTAGACCTATCAATAATACATGAATCTCCTCTTAGTGTAGTGTTGGTTTTGCTTTTATTACCTTCCACAGCAGTGCGACAGACCAGGTGTGTGAAAGAGATAAAAAGCCCTGAGGGACTCCTGAAGTATGAGTGAAGGAGTTCTATCGCCCGCTCCCCGAGCTCATGTAAAAGTCTGGCATCTGATTGGTTCACCAGCCCATCCTGACTCAACTGCTCAAGAAATATATATATGTGAAGATAAAAAAAAAAACATGTATCTTTGACAAAAAAAATAGTATTATGCAGGAGGTAATATCTTTTTCTTTAGTCACTGATATTCAAACACATTGTTGTGTTGTACTCTGTTGACCCACCTTTACTGCTCTGAGCACGGTCAGGCCCTCAAATGTTTCATGAGGAGTATGTGGGGATCGTCGCCCCCGGTAACCATCCCCAGAAGATGCTGCAGCCTGTCAGAAACAAAACAAACAGCTGTGAAAGATAGACAGATGCCTACTTCATCTTCTCAGGGGAATTTCTGACTTATTGCTGTTATCTTTTATTTAAAAAAAGATCCCATTATAACATCTAAACATACTGTTGCCAATTGTAGAATGCTGTCACATTCCTTCTGTGTCATGACACCATCCAGTACAACACGGTTGGTCCCATTCAGGAGCTCATCGTCCATGGTGATGGTCACGCCCACCTGAGGGACACTCCCACCTGTAGTTACAGAGGGGAAATAAGGAAATTGGAAAATTAAAGTCAAATGAGATGAAATAAGTGTGGATGGTCTTACCTGCAAAAAACCCACTGTCATCCACTTCTTCCACCTGCTCTACCTCCTTCATTTTCTCATTTATTTTCTCCTTTTCAGCTCTGAAAATTAAAGTCAATAGGTCTGGAAAATTGCATGACCTTCTATATCTCATGCAAGTGAATCATCATCTTCTGTCTCACCTCCAGTTTTCCCTCAGTGATTCAGGGACAACATCCTCTGGAGTCCAAAGATCCTGCATGGATAGCAGACAAGTTTAAGTTTAGTGATTTTAATATTTTTTATTTCTGTATTTTATTGTTAAAAAAAAGACAATATAGCAAAGGGTAATGCATTACAACTGTGATGTTGAAAGGCAAAGACATGTTAGAAAAAGAAAAATATATGTTAAATAAAATATTCACATCCTAAAATTGAAAAACACATCACCACAATTTAAGTAATAAAAGTAACAGTCAAATAACCATAAGTAACCCAGTAAAATCACAGTTAATTTCATTTATAAATCTGTTACCCTGCTCAATTGGGAAATCAAACCCTAACTTAATTTCTTTAAGCCTCTCTCACAGCCACTTCCACAACATGGCATTATGTGAAAAATGTCTTCTGACATTATTTACTCTCATCATCTTTACTCTCTTGGTCTTTTCCCAATCTTAGCCTTCTGAACTGAACACTTCTGAAACAAGTTTCAGGCAATGTATTCAGGTACACTCTTTATTATGAAACTACATTGCCTATAGTTTGTCTTCAACTTTAACCTCCTGAGACCCAGCAATGCATTTTTGTCCTCTGTAGGGGACAAAAGTTTGACAGGTTTACACACACAAAAAGATTTCCATTGCAACGGACATTTCGTTAAAAAACAAAAAATATATATAAATAAATAAAATAAAATAAATAAATAAAAATAAATAAATAGGAAAAACTATTGCATTATGCAGCCCCTAATCAAGACAATTGTATAATATAAAAAAAAATTAAATAAATAAATAAATCCTTTCCTGGGTCTCAGGAGGTTAAATGTCAAACTTTTTCACCAAGCAAAACATCCGTAATCAAAATGACATGTCAAGTGTCTTTATGGAATTGTCCAAAGCTTTAGGTAGTTAAAGAGGGACTGAAGTTTGCTGCTTAACTTCGATAGCATTTTAGCAGCAACAGATAGATTCACAAGAGTGTGACTGGTATAGAATTATAGCACATCCAGGATACTTACTGGGTCTGTAAAAGTGAAGTCCAGATTCTCCACACCAAAATAGAGTAGCTTCTTCTCCTGAAGTGACTGATTGACATATCTAACAATCTCCTGCATGAAGAATACAATCAAAGTGCAGTCAGGATGACTTTGTATTCGCAAGTGACTTACTAACAGGTGAAAATATTGAATGGCAGGTATTTTTGAGCATAACAAACACCCAGGAGGTGATGGTAATATCACAGTATTGAGTGGTACCTGAGTAGGATGTGTGCCCTGTGACTCTGTGTCTCCGCCTAGTGTCTCAGAGTAGAGTTGCAGGTTGTCGAGGGAGTCCTTGTCAGAGGGATAAAACAGGAGAAGAGAGCGAAGAGTCTGAACAGCTCCACGGATATCACCAGCTGTAGAAAAGCACAAATGCAAAACAAAACATGCAGTGCTGAGAACATAAAGATAAATGTAGTATGACAGTGAGGTAAAATAAAATTGGTGGGATGGGGTACATCAGAAGAAGATATGAACTGATGCATTTATTGTATTCTGAAGTTTCATGACCCTGACCTTTAAACTGTGCAATGTGCAGGTGTTCCAACTGTGTAGGCAGGAAGTCCTCCTGGGAAGAAATCCTTCCAGGTCGTGTTGCCACTTGAGTGACACAGGACTGTTTGCATGAGAGCAGGGACAGGGCAAGAGCTAGAAATGAAACACAAACGTCAAAACCAGACTGCCCCTCTGTCTTTACATGTGCATTATATAAGTATCATGGTCTTTTTTTTTTCTTGCCTGCAGCCTTCTCAAAGGCGCCATCTACAGATTCCACTCCCCTGTCTTCAGGGAGGTGCTGGGATGTCACCTCACACTGCACCCTACACTCCTCTGTCTGCCGGAGTGTTTCATTCACACAAGCTTTCCATTTCTCTGTGGCTTGTACCCACTCTGAGGAGGTCTCATAGTGGACAGCAGAATCATACAGAACCTGAAATAGGAGACCAAGAGTTTAATAAGATTCAAGACAGAGATAGTACTAGACATTTAAGAAAGTAAAAATACAAAGGCGATGGTATTCGGTTTCTTAAATAGGAGACAAATTAGGAGACGTTAAAGCTTGTCATTACAGGCCCAATTGAAGCCCATTTTACATAAGTACCAGCAAGTTTTGACAAGAATACTGTTTCTGAGTAGACAAATTTGGGTGCTTAAGTTTAGGAAATGAGCTACACTACGTTTAAAATTTATAGTTGTTTGGATAGCTGAAAGTGCAGCAGGAGAAAGAAGGAATTTATCCCCAGGCAATTGTTCTTCTCACCCACATCTGAGAGTATAGAAATCAGGGCTGTCGTTATAGATCAACCCCAATAAAACAAAATTCACTGCTGGATGATACTTCTTTCACCACTATTTGATAATTAAGCCCTAAACAGGCATAAGCTGAGGGTGTATTCACACTGAAGTGTGAAACCAAATAAAATTCCATCGCTTCTCTTTCTCATTCCTCTTTTCTTACCCAGTGCTTTTCATTTTCAATCTCTCTGTCCTGGAAGGCCTCATCTGTCACTCCTTCCATCCGTCTGTACTTCTCAATGTTGTTCCTCATCTCTAAGTGACTGGGGTTGGCCACAAAGTAGGTATGAGCTGCTGATGCTGCTTTTTGTAACTTTTCCAGCTGACATTTCGGAAAAGGAGTTTGTTAGAATGTCAGAGGAAGCAATGAGTGTTGCAGTGAAATCCACATACTGGTTGGAAACGGGATAGTTTTATAGGCTTTTGAACCTATCAGCGGTTAAGTGTCATAGACTTACTTTGTAGTATGTGACCTGCAGGAAGTTGTAAGGGTTGCGGGTGCTAAATTCATAATCTATGTCAGTAGAAACAGGGAGCAATCCTGTAGTGGACACTGACTGTCCCATGCAAAACCTCAAACACTCAGCCTTCTGCTGCACCCAGTCCAACATCCACAGGTCCCACAGGCTCCCCACTCTCTCAGAGTCTGAGAAGAGACAGAAGTTTTAAGTAAATTAAATCACACAATTAAAAAAAAAATCAAACTCTGCTAATTCTGCATTTAATGATTTAACAAGTGTATCTTACTTGTTGGGGACATACACATATGTCTGCCCACTGGCTACACACATAAAAGATCATCTCATATCTTACCCAGATTATTAAATGCATCTTGTCCTGATCACGACATTGTCTGCGGACTGTGGATAGTGATTCCTTGGTTAAAATTGATTTTTCCAGGAACTCCGCAGCCTTCCCCCACTCCCCGCTGAAATATGCACGAACCCCGCTGTAATACAAGAAGTCATACGGCTGCAGGGGTGACAGGCTATTGGAGCTGCTGCTCTGGGTATGCTGAAATAATGACAGAAAAACAATATGAAACGCCACGTATACAGTGAGATAACCGGAGAGCAGCGCCATGGTCCCAGAATCAGTCCGATGAGTGAAAGAGACGAAGTTGGGAGAAGAGGAGGGACTATGGAAATGTAGGGAACTAGCTAATCTAAGGAGTTTGGTCTCCACAGTTTCCTCCTTTTTGTGGGACTTAAACTCTGTAATTTAAGGGAACGTTAATTTCACTGCCCCTCCTTTCACTGAAGTATCCGCCTAGAGGTTTCAACTAATTAAAACAAGGTATATTTAACTTTTTGGCTTGTTTATGTTAGTTTATCTGCGCAAAAATAGGTTTAACCGGAGAGCAAGTCGATATATGCAGTTCTCGAATGTTACCGCGAGAGGACGCTGCTGAATATTTTCAATGGACGCTACCGTAACTGCTCTAACACAGTTGGTTAAGATGAAATGATTAGTTATTGTTTGATATGCATCTTTATTATTAAAGTATGATAATTTATTTGTTGTTTTAGTACACACACATAGGCTAAACTGAGTTACTTTGGGTAGATGTGAGACAAAAGTAGATCATTTATAGACAGCAAACCGTACAGTGGGTGTTTGTATTTGGTACATTACGGTAACGAGCCCCGACCCCTTGTCGTACGGTTAGCTGGGTTCGTTCGGCCTTCTCTCAACACACTGCAAGCATCTCATGATTCATTCAGCAAAACACAGGCAGCACTAGACAGGCTAGTCAACGGACACTCTTCCGAGCCGGGGAATCAATAGGCTGGGGGTCCAAACTCTGAGGAGCAAGTGTCCCACTGAAAGGCGGAACGAGCTCGCTTGTCATGGCGGATGTTGGTGAGGTTTTGATGTCGGTTTTGTCCACTATTCGGGTTCCGAAACCCGGGGATCGAGTCCACAAAGACGAATGCGCCTTGTCATTTTCCTCGCCGGTGAGCCATCTTCCCTTTGTAAATCTAAACGCCTATTGACAAACTATGTTGTTTCATTCCCCATAACTTCTCGTTTCACTTTGTTTTTGTCTAACATGTCGCTTTGTCAATGCAGCCCTGCATACACTCACTGTTTTGGTAGTTTCTCTCATGTTTCAAGTTACCAGCAAGCTAGCGTTATGCTAAGCTAATAATGCACTGTAATGGAAACTTAGCTGCTCTAGCCTGTTAGCTGAATGGCTGTGCTGTCAAAGTAGCATAGAAGCTAACTTTATGTCTAAATTAAGGCAAATGAAACAAGACAGTTCGTACTCTTTAAAGTAATCCATGATATTAAGCAAAGCAATGAAAATTATAAAATTAAGTACACTTTAGTTCAGTAGCAAACTTGGCTAGCTGACGGGCTAAAATTCAGTAACTGATATGATCATAATTCTTCCATACTTATTGTGTCACTTGGATGAGAAATAAGGACAATGTGTATCAGTTAACATAATCGCCTGTGTGTTCTTTCCAGGAAAGTGAAGGAGGTTTGTACGTGTGTATGAACAGTTTCCTAGGATTTGGTAGTCAGTATGTGGACAGGCATCATGCAAGAACTGGCCAGAGGGCTTATCTGCACATCACCCGGATTCGTAAGGCTAAGGTAAATTAAAAAAAAAAAAATCTTTCTTAGAGTGATGGTCCACCCATGAATCTACCTGCATGTGATTAACTCTTTCCATGTTTTATTTTGTTCTCCAGAAGGATGATGACAATAATTCCGGATCTGGGCATCCACCCAAGAAAAAGCCAACAAGACTGGCTATAGGTAAATACATGATTGACTGTCACAAACCTTTATGTATGTGTCCTTTCAAGGATTCTCCACTCAAAGGTTATATTTGTTTAATGTATGCAGGAATTGAAGGAGGTTTTGATGTGGAGCAGGAGCAGTATGAGGAGGATGTGAAAGTTGTCATCTTACCCGACAGACAAGAAGTGACATCAGATGACCTTGCAACAATGTCTGATGTGGTGAAAGAGAGGGTGAGATGTCTTGCATATTCAATAATTGTGGTGTGTTCTGTTCTTGTTTTTCTGTTAAGGTGTGTCAGGTTGATCAAAATTATTATTTTTTATTAATTATAGTTATTTTAACTCTTGCATTGCCATGGACTTATTTTGGCATCAGTTCAAATCCAAACATTGTCTGCCATTACGTTATGAAAGAAGAGAGTCTATTTTATTTAGATGGGTGCCATGTTTATGTAGTCCTCGAACTCAATATTCTGTTAGTCTTGTAAAATCAGTCAAAATGCTCTTTAATGCCTGTGTTTTCTATTCTGAAAGTAAATGGCAGTGAATGAGTTAATAACAATGGTAATGATGATATAATATCCTCCCTGCAATCGCTCAGTCAGTATTACAGTGATGTTTCATAATGCCATAATACAATAAAAGTAGTTCAGTTAGTTCAGTTAAGTGTATTCAGCTTCAGGTCTTTATAATTTTCAATAATGCTTTATTGGCATGACAAAGGACATTCATATTGCCAAAGCAATCATACAAAATGTTAGACAGCATGAGAAGAAATGAATAAAGAAGAAAAAAGAAGGTAGCCAAAGTAAAAGTATTTCCTTAAGTATAATCAGAAATATCACAGTACAAGTACAACACACACCCTGGCAAAACAGTCACACTATAATATTTAGCCTTATGGTGTCATTTTGTGAAGTTTATACAAATGTCAAACATGTATTTCTGTCTTTTTATGGTCACATAACATTGTGAACCTAGACCTAACCAGCCCCTTATTATATTACTGTCAGATCCAGGCATGATGGTTAATCACTTCATCCACCTCTGTGCTCACCCTGATGCACCCATCACTGTGGAACAGGGTCAATTGTTAAGGAGTTCTCCAAGTGTAGGTGTTGGAAGAGAAATAACTGGTTGAGACTTGAACAGCTGTCTTTGCAGATGGAACAGCCACACAGGGCTCAGGTCGCTCTATATGAATGCTCACTCAAAGAAAGATATAAGCCATCTTTATACTTGAAGAAACAGAAATAGGATGTTTGGTACCTGGCGGTGAAAGTTCACAACATATTAAAATGAAGAACTAATTCCTACACTGAAAAAAAAAATGATTTGTTGAATGAACAGAATTATGTCAAGTGGTTGCACAAAATTATTTTATGTGAAGCCAGATTGTTTTTTTTTTTATTATTATATTGACTGAACTAATACATTTTAAGTAAATTCAAATAAATTATATTACATAACTCCTCAACTATTTTGAGTAGATTTTACTCTAATTTCAAAATAAACCCATTTTAAATGTACTTAAATAAATTAATTATGCTTTTTTTTTTTTACAGTTTTGAACACTTTCAAACCAATTAAATTGTTTCAATTCTATGTATTTTTATCAAGCTAATTCTAATTAAATATTTTTAGCTATCATAGCCTACATCACACAGAACCACAAAATGAACTTAGACAGCCAATTTTAATATGGTACAAATATTTACCATCTTAAATCAGAGCAGTCTAATGACTCAAGAATATTTTCCTAAAACAAGTGCTTCGATGGCAACACACAAATTTAACAGATACATTAATCTGCAAAAAAAAAAGAAGAAAAAAGTCACTGTGATTGTTTAAGCAACCATTAATAAAAAGGAAGCAGAAACCTACTAATCAGATACTGACAACAATAACCATAACCATAAGTATGAAACGAACAATATAACCTCTGACACTTTTGTATAGAGTCTTCATCAGCGATTAGGCAACAGAATAGTTCTATCTCTGTTAAAGTGGTAGTTACTGTAGAGCTTATTTTAGAGATGTTTTTGCAAAAATATACATATGCCTTCAATGGAGAACATTAAAAAAAACTTTTAGCAACATTCAAAATCCAAACCATACACAGTGGGCCACATTTGGAAAACACACCACAGGTTGCTTTACTCTGAATGGACAATATTATTGCAAATCGATATAAGACTGAGGCAACTGAACTGATAATAAAACAAGTAGCTTTGTTGAGTATCATAAGATTCATTTGTGTGCGTATATTTTGGATATTTTACCACATTCTTTTGGTGTTTTTATGGATTTTTAAAGGGTTTTTTGAATATGTTTTGGATTCTTCATTGCTTTTTTATATTTTTGTGGATTTCTGCATGTTTTGTATATTTTTTTTTTCTCTGCATTTTTTTGGGTTTATTATTGTATTTTTGTGTATTTTGTGGGAAATTTGAGTAAAAAAAAAAAAAAAAAAAAAAAAAAAAACGAAACCCCTGGACAAAAACATCCAACCAAAATA
>JAPTYR010000012.1:18472683-18486286 GCA_029814505.1 Siphamia roseigaster
TTTATATATGTCAATATGATTGCACATGTTTTGGACATTTCTTCACATTTTTGGGTTTTTTCCTGTATTTTAGAAGAGGTTTTGACTGTTTTAGATTTTTTTACCTCTTTTTTGGTAGTTTATTTTCTCTGTCAATTTTAGTGGATTTTAGAATGTTTTTTGTATTTTTCCCTGCATTTTTTGTCTTTCATTGTGTATTTTTGTATGTTGACAGAACAGTCAACCGACATAAAGGGTTTTGATGGACTTTTCATTTCACTAAAGCACTTCCAGCTTAAAATATCATATTAACGCGACGCATATGTTAGTCGGGCATTCTGCAAACACTTTGGCGAATACATCATCCAGCTTGGACAAACATGTTAAGTGCAAATATATTCCCTTTTTTCTTATGTCCATTTGCTCATGCAAAATGAAACACAACTAATACAAATTAAAAAATAAGATTTAATCATGATTAATCAAAATTAATCCAAAACAACCCGATGATGAATCTGATTTAAAAATTTGATCACGTGACTGCACAAATACATATACATATACATATACATATACATATACATATATATTACCTCTTCTCTCTTGAGCAGTTCCACATGTCGTTGCTGGGTGTTGAAGGCTGCCTGGCTGTGGGCACAATCCACAGCCATGGTGAACAGCCTCCTCTTCACCTTTCTGAGCTCGTCCTGTAGCCCTTGTCTCTCCAGGTTCACCTTCCACAACCTCTTCTCCTCCTCTGCCCTCTCCTCCCTAATACTTTGGATTACCCCTTTCCTCTCCTCTGTCCTTCCTTCTTCCTCTTTCTTAAAAGCTTTCATGAGCTGTGTCACTTTTCTTTCGATTTCCTCATCCGTCCCCTCTTCCTCCTGCATCTCGTCTTGACATTCACGCCCTCTCAGCTCCTGCACCTCCGCCAGAAGTTCTTTCCTCCTCATCTCCAAGCGCTGCACCTCCTCTATACACTCCTCCAGCTGAGACCCCAGCAGATCCAGGTCATTGCCATCAGGTCTCAGTCCACCGGTGTCCATCTTCAGCTCTTGTTTTCCCTCATCAGGCCATTCCGTGTTGTCTGCATTGACATCAATCATGCATCCTTCTTCTTCTTCAGTGGAAATGTAATCTGCTTTTGTCTCTTCACAGTACATGTGCTCATTGTCAGTGCTTTCTACTGTCACCTGTGGCCCTGAATACATGAATTGAGGTTCAAGACCACTTTTGTCTGTCTCGAATTTTTCATAAAGCTCAGTTTCGCCAGACCTTTCCAGGCTCTCCATCGGAAAACTACCGGCAGTATCGCAGTTATATAAAGAGTTCTGCAGAGGTCCTCTTGTAGATCCACTTCTGCCTTCCTGGAAAACCATATTTTCTGTTTCATCTTGGCCCATAAAGGGTTGAAGTGGCATCGCTTGAATCTCCAGCTTCATTGGCTTCCCATGTTCTAGGGGTGTCAGAGTTGTACCCCTGAAATGATTGGCGTTCTTTCTGATGTGCACATACTCTTGGCTTTCTTCCATCTCATAATCCATTCCAGCCTCTTCCATACAACCCTCCAGCATGGTCAACATCCCCAAGAGCTGGCTTTCATACTCCACCATGCTTTCACTGAGTTTACTACCTGCTGAGGTTAAAGGCATCAAGGGAGAGACTTCTGGGCCCGCATCACATCTGCTGTTACTTCTGCAGTCGTATTGTCCTGGTTGACCTTCTGTTCCAGCCATATTCACGTGTGTGTCCAAGTAGTTTGTGGAAAGATAAGCTTGGGGAGATGCTTTTGTTTCCATTGTGATATCATCTCTGCTCTGGTTTGACTCACTCAAACTGGCGTCGGTTAAACTTGTGGAAAAGCCAAAGGAAACACCTGTCAGCTCCTCACAGCTCTTCAGTAGCTCATCCATCTCCTGTAAATATGGCCTCATTAAAGCGCTTTGACTGAGCTGAGCTCCAGTGAAGGTGCGTTCAGACTGTGAAGTGCTGCTGTCCAGCTGTTCCTCCCTCTGACATCCCTTTGACTCTCCATCCTCTTCTTGAATGAAGAGAGGAGCAAACCCAGAGGATGAAACGCTGTCATCCATATCCTCCATGGGTTGAACTTAATATCTGTTGGTGTGTTTTATGTGAAAGACTTCTTTAAAACCAAGTTGCATTCCTCCCAAAAAGCAGAAGAACCTGTCGGATAGATATAGAGTTTGTAATCAAAAAGGGAATTAAAGAATTCTGTAGTTTATGTCCCTAAAAAGACAGCAAAACACTAGTATACTAACACACAAACCTACATAAGCATAAATTAGAAATATTAATGAAATAATAATGAAGAATGGCCAAATTATAATGAATACCAAACTCAAAAGAACCAACACAAAACAACAAAATAAAGAAGAGAAACCAAATGATAATATATGCTAACACAACAGAAGAAAATTAAGGATGATTAAAGAAATCATAATGATAATGAATACCTAACAGTGGTTTTCAAACTTGGAAAACCACCTGGAATTGAAATGGGGTCACCTGAAATTTCTAGTAATTGATAAACATTAAAAAACAAGAAAAAACAAAACAAAAACCGACTACTAACAAATATATGGTGAGTTGAGAGACAATCACACTCCATAAAAGACATAAACTGTGAGTCTGAAACTTGTGATACACGGTGGTACTATTTATCTGTCAATGTTCATTGTGGTCAGAGTTATAGTTGAGTTATTGTTTGTTCAGTATTAATTGTCAGCCTTATAAATACAAACTGGACTGGACTGTACATATCCTGACCAAGGAAACTAAAATTCTCCTTTTGTGCACTAATCCACACCTGGCTTGTCTGCGTCTGTCCATAATAATGTACATTATATAGCCTAAATTTCATCTAAAATTAATGTTTATTTGCAACATTAGCACAGCAAAGTATTACATGATCAATAAGGAAATTAATTTGAGCAAAAAAAAAAAAAGTCTCTGTGTTGAAAGCCTGGGGTTGCCAGATTTGTCATATTTGTGATGTTAACATGGGGTCACGAGTCAAAAAAGATTGGTAACCATTGACTTAGCATAAGAAGAGCAGAAGAATAACAACATAATAATGAATAACTATCACAGAAACTAGCACAAGAGTAGCTAAAACAGTTTAAGCCACTGTCGTTGTTGTCTGTCATAAATAGTAGCCCTGGCCTGCACTGGCAGAATGTCAGGAGATGAGTTAGGTTAATATTTTGGTCAAACTTCTGCTGAGGTCACTATCTCAGGGAGGCATGCGGAGCAGTTTAACAGACAGTATTCCAGTGACAGCTGTTGCCTTGGGCTGGAAGCCCAATAGACCAACTGACACACCTCAGACAGGACCTAATCATGCATTCACGCTAACACTGCGGCCCAGTTATTATAAACACACACCAACAAGTCACTTCTGAAGCTCTAGGTGCTGTCATTACACAGATTACCATAGCCAGCAGATAATCATAACAGGGCGTCGCGCCGATAGATGGGCATTCACACTCTCCCCTGGTGAATAATGTGTCTGAAATTTCAGCCTCTGAGGTGTTTGCCAACACTGGCCAGAGACTCTGAGAGTAAACTGATCAAACTGACCCAATACCATCAACACATTTGGATTCGTAATGTAGAAGGTGAATGTGACATTTATTGGAGAGGTTCTTGGTTGAAGCTAAAATGTTATTGAACAAAAGTTAAGCTACAAGTTTCGTCTTTAGGGTGAAGTCAGATTCTGTTCAATGACAAACTATTGATTCTTTTCTTTCTATGGTTTATTTGTTTATTTGTTGGATCCCCATATTCTTCCTGGGGTCCTTTTCTTCAATGAAGTCAATTCATCATTGTATATAAAAGCAATACATCTGGGATAAAACAAAGAAAAAAACAAAAAAACAATACAGTAACGTATTACAGGCTATATAAGCAAAAGTCATTCAAATTTCACAATTGAATACAACCAGCTGATAAATCTCAATTCAATAGTTTAAACATCACCCATCTTAAAAATAACTCTTTCCTAAAAATATCTTCACTTGTTTTTTAAAACTTATTTTGGAATTTATTTTAGTAATAAAAGTTGGCATACTGATCAGTTTCCTTGTTCTTTATTATTTTTTAAATTGTATATGGGAAGTATCAGATCGGGACTCGGTATTGGTTCCAAATGGAGTGACTCGTACTCGGGGGCCAAAAAACCCAATCGGAACATGCCTGATAATAATAATAATAATAATAATAATAATAATAATAAGCATTTGTCCTAAATGCAGTTAAAATGGTTTTACCTCTTCTTGTTTCAATTCTCTTATATTCATTGTGGTTGATACATTTTTAATAAGAGGGTGGAAGTAAAGACATGGTGTGTCTTTTAACTCAGTCTTCACCTTTTGCAAAAAATGCAGGTAACAGAAGTCTTTCTTTTATCCATGTGCTGAGGCTTTCACTGATTCCACCTGCCTCCCTATCCTTCCAGCCTTTTTTTTTTTTCCTCCACATTTCTGCCATTTCTTTCTTGTACCACACATCCTCTTACCTTTGTTCTCCCATTCTCTGACCTCCGCAGACCGCACTGGCCTAACATGTGTGGACAAGATAGAGAAGTGCCAGGAGACCTACCTGCTGGCATTTGAGCACTACATCAATTACCGAAAGCACAACATTCCCCACTTCTGGCCTAAGCTCCTGATGAAGGTGACTGACCTGCGGATGATCGGGGCATGCCACGCCAGCCGCTTCCTTCACATGAAGGTGGAGTGTCCCAACGAACTCTTCCCTCCACTCTTCCTGGAGGTCTTTGAGGACCAGGAAGTGTGAAACGGCAGTTGCCACAACGGAAAACGGAAGAGGCAACCTGGGCGATGGGAAGGGCCATCATTTTCAAAAGGGGAAGGATGGAGGGAGAGTCCTCGGCAGGAATTATCTCTCCAACATCACATTGAGTGGTTTTAAAACTGGAAACAACAATAAGAAAACAACACACCAGCAGCAGGAGAGTCAAACAAACAAAGGGTTTTGTTTTTTTGAACACCCTCTCCTCCACTTCTTTCTCCTCCTTTTACTTACCCCTGTTTTAAAATCCAAGTGGGGGCCCTTCTGTCTGAGCATGATGTCTTATTTAGTAAGAGTTGTAGCCATTTGCCAAGACACGTACACAGATCCAGAAATGCACACAAACACACACACATATGTACACACATCCACAGCCTGTTCCACCTCAGTTCTTTTTACTGGGGCCTGTTTTACACGGCCCTTCGGTTTGTTGTAGTGGTCAAAGATCACCTGTTTTTTGAGGCCCATGTCTTCAGCTTCCATGCTGACCAGCACCTCTCAGTATTATTTCTGAATAAGTGTTAAGGGAGTACTTCAGAATAATGGACAATGTATAATGCTCAGTCATACAGGCAGACAAACATTCAGTGAACACTGCACATTGATATTTCCGCAGATGCTTTGAAGCATTAAACTGGTGTATAATGGCTGCTGTAAAAGCAAAGCTACCAGACCTAGTTAATAAGTCCTCAACTCTATCTGAGCCGTTACAGCTGTTTTGGAGCTGCTTCTTCTTGTTCTTAGATCCCTGTTAAACTGGTGCTATATTTTATGAGGCTCCTCCAGTTTCATGACATTGTGTTATCTACTTTTGAAAAAAAAAGATGCAGACCATGGCTTCATATCTACCTTCATTTCTGTCATTGGACCACCTCCTGTGACATACAGTGCGCACACATGCACACACACATACACACACAAACACACACATTTGCTTTGTCATTGCCTTTGCTGCTTGTGCCAGCAGCCTAGCATCTTATGAATGACAATTAAGTCCTTCTCTTTTCAAGGAGGCTCTGAACTCAAGGCAAGAAAGAAAGAATAGAAGAAAGGCAAAAAGGGAGACACTCAGAAGGCGAAAAGAGAGGAGGGAAGAGGATGGGAGGGGAGCAGAGAGGGGCAGAGCACAGATAGAGCAAAGAAATACAATTTAATAGCTGGACTGTAGATTCAGAGCCAAGGGTCAGAGGTAAATCCATGCTGACTCTTCTATCCAGCCTCTTAGGAGGGTTTAAATTGCAGTGACTGGTAGCAAGGCAACAAAGCTCATGTTACACACTCTCTGTCTCTCTCTCTCTCTCTCTCTCTCTCTCTCTCTCTCTCTTCGTATCTCTCTCAGACACAAACACTTTAACATAAAAATACACAGCATCACCTCAGAGTAACGTGAATGCCTCATTTTACTGTACGCACTGCACAGCAGTGTCAGTATACAGCCCTAACCTGCAGGGCTTGTACAGAGTCCTCTCCTCATGGACTCAGCTCAGTGTGGCCCCTCCAGGCTTCCATACACATATGCCTTTTTTTACCATGGGCGTCACTGAGAGCAGGCAAAATGCCAAGAAGGCTACCATTTACCTCAGAGTGGAAACACCCCCAGGCTGGGGTAGCAGAACTGCCCCTGTGGTGTCAGGCACTACCTCACCTCTCTGGACACAGGGCAGCTGCCCACAGCGTACACACAGACATACACCGTTCAAGTTGGCACATGTGTAGAGCACCGCACACACAAAAGTGCATAATTCTTTGTGTCGGTGCACACTTGTAGACATGGAAAAACAAAACATTCATGGCACACACGCATACACCCCTCAGTGCTATCACTTGGTTGAAATGAAATACCACTGAAGACAGGAGGGCCAGCCATCCCCGTGGACTGTAAGGGTTCTCCAACTCCAGGGGATGGTACCCATTACATTTGGGTTCTAATTTTTTATTTTTTTATTTTTTTTTTTCCTTTTTTGTTATGTGGGACCAAGTGTCATCTTTAGAAATTTGGAATCACTTATTCTGTCAAAAAGCAACTCAGAGAAGGACAGCGTGGATGTAGAGCCCAGCTGACGCGCATCGAACGAAGACAATAGAAATACAGAATATAAAGTAACTAAAAACCCAATGGTGGCATCGCCCATTGAATTAGTATGCATAGAAATGGCAGCAGTTTACTTCTGCACCGTGCTAATCTTCACGGTACACTTCTGATATGTGCCACTGGATATTGTTAAAAGTTCTCATTGAAGTCGGATTTCTTTTATTACACTTCCTCAGCTCTTTCAGTTTCTTGCACTTTATTAGTGCCCACAACAATAACTGTTAGGTCACACATTAAATATCCATGGCAAATTGGCAGTGTACCAGCTAAATGCCTATTTGATTCTGATTATCTGATAATAACAGGCCACTCTGTTCATTCCAATTCTTGGGGCCAAGCCAAACCTAACTGGGTTTACCACTCTCCACACAAGAAGAGGATAAAAGATGAGAGAGACTGGAATTATTTTATACTGAAAGCAGTAGATCATACTGGGCACGTGTCCTCAGTGGCCTCTCAGAAGAAGCTTAAGAAGAGCAATGTATGGTAGAATCATGGGCACTTGTAATAGATGACCAAGTCTCGAGAGGAACTGGAACACCACACCTCAACTTAACCCGCCCTCCCCCAGCTCAAACGAAACCCCTCTAAGCACTTCACTTCACATCACTTGCCTTTGCCCCACCCTGCTAGTACACGATGACGCCATTTCTGGAGCATAGCTCAAACTGAAATGCACTGTCACCGTCATCGCAGCCCCCACCTAGCCAGGCTGGTGGGAGTTTTGCACTAATCAGTGGTTCTCCCTTCTTGATTGGTTCTTAATGAATTCAGACGTTAGTCAGCCCCACGGTGCCACCGCCCTTAACCCACCTTCAATGGGCATGTTGACCTGCTCTGTTTAACAGAGGCTGACCGTCGCAGTGGGCCCAGTCCCAAACCTGTCACAGCGTCAGTATTAGACAGCACATTATCCCCCAACGCCCAACTAATGATCCATTTCAGGGGTAGAGAGAGGTCCCGCTTTACATTTACTTACATTTCCCAAATATTTTCCATCCTTCCTGTAGTTCCAAGTTGTTAACGTTTCATTTCTCAACCGTTTTTTCCAAAACCATCCCTGCCACCATCCTCCTCTCTCCCCCTCCCCTCTCTTCCCTAGCTTTTCACCCACTCATCTCTTGAGTGATTTTGCCCCTAAATCATTGACACCAAACGAAATCCGGGCCTCTTCCTTGTGAGACAAGGTTGGCCATAACTGCCCTTGAAAACGGCGCCACCGAATGAATGTGAACAGCAGAGCAGCAGTGATGAAAAGAGAGACTGAGCGCGAGAATGTGAGGATGTACGAGAAAAAAAAAAAAAACGAAGAACGTTTGGGACAAGGAGAAAAAGCAGAGGGTCTGAAACCCTCACTGCCATTATTGACATGGGTCAGAGAGGTATGATGTGGCGGATTGTAAAAGACGATGACAACAAACACTCAAAGGAAGGGGAGATGGCGATGGAGGAATATTTACGGTCTCCCTTTCATTTCCACAACCGCCCCACATCAGCCTGTACTCCTATGACAGCTGGCGACCCCAAATGTCCCCCTTCAGCTCCTTCCAAAAGGATAACCTCCAACGTTCATATGGTGAGGATCAGAAAACGATCCCGCATTCCAGAGATGCAGGTTTGGATCACGTCCTTGTAAAAGAACTGTAAAAGAAAAAAGAAAAAAAACTATTGTTGTCCTTTGTTCTTGTGAGCTGACTGGGTTATGTGTGTGTGACAGTCGGGGTTAAAATGCTGCTTTACCTTCTGAGTCTGATTTAGAAAAAGAAAGAAGATATATGAAATTATTATAAATTCATGAAACAAAATGAAAAGAGAGATGACTTTTTAAAAAAGAAAAAAAAAGACTCCTGAACAAAATTATTGGAGATTGAGCTTTTTTCATTTTATCATTGTTTTCGTATTTTATTTTTTTTTCCGTTTGTTTTTTGATGCTTAAACTGCTCTGTGTAAAAGAAAAAAAAAAAACAGCTGTCGTCACTTTTGACCATGCGTGCAGTGTAACATAGAAAATATTTCACTTCTTTTTCACATCTGTAGTTTGTGTTGATAAGCCAACTGATCTGTTGTCTGTGTGTCTGTCCAGTCGTCCGTCCCCTTTTATCAGGAGGAATTTTCAACCAACGAAAAACAGGAATTTCTTTTTTTTTTTTTCTTTTATATATTTTGTTTCTTTTTTTATGAAATACAACTTTGGAGAAAAAGAAAAAAAAAACACAAACACGAAAAAATAATGCAACGGAAACTGAAAATACAAAAAAAAAACAAAACAAAAAAAAAAAAAACCTGAAACACAATCTTATCATACCTCACACAACACAAAACTCAAAGGAACTTGGGAGGAGTCATATTTTGCAGGCACATGTAAAAGTGCAAAGATGCATATATATAAAAAAAAAAAATGTATATGTTAAGATTATGTGCTTGTCTGTACGCATCAGTACAAGTTACGAAAGGAGCCTTCCCTCAAGCTCTGGTGTTCTCTATATTAGATTTGGTTTTCCAACAATTGGGATGTAACATAAATATCCAAATGTGGTGTTGGGTTAGAAATAATCTGGCACAGTCGATAAGAGTATCCCGTAACTTTAAAATGTGAATGGCTCAGAGGTTGAGGGATTCAAACTTTTGTATAATGTCTGAGTGTTTTTTGGTATTGAATGTAGCTGACAGGAGGGGGCTGGACCTGAGCCCGGCACCCACAACCTAACTTCCACACACCAGCAGAAAGAAATAGTGGTGTCACATAGACGTTACAAATAACCAACAAAACTGAGAATATATTGCCCATCTGCAAGGTGCAATACAATGTTATGTATTTTTGTATGTTTTCTGTTCTGTTTTTTTTTTTTTAATTTCATTTCTGTTTTTCTTTTGGCCATAACCAAGGATGTAAATACTAAACAAACAGACCTACAACACTCAAAATGTATCCGATATTGCAGAAAAAGCGCAGAAGTAAAATTGATCTGCTCCATCCCAATGTCATGTAAGAAGAAAAAACAAAACAAAAACAAAGCTAAATAATGTGTAATGCTTCATACGTACATTTGTATGTGTGCACTCTCACACATGCATGCTGACCCATATTCAGAAAAGCTCCATGACATTATTCATAAAACCTGTGCCTCCTCTTGTTTGCAAAGAGATAGATTCTTGTCCCTCATATACTCACCACAATGTGCAACAATGCTACACATGAATGCTTATGTTGTGTGTATGTATTTACCTATGAAATCAGGTTCCAAACTATTGGTGCGAGTGTGTTGCCAGCAGCCACAGTGGCTAAAGGTCAGTAGGGCAATGGGATGGCTTTTGTTTGTTAAAGTGGGAGGAAGGGGAAGGGGACATTAATAGATCTTATGGTGAGCATGTTGTTATTTGCCATGAATGTCAGCTAACCTGGCTGCTGGACGGCTCCACCTGAGTTGGAAAAGTCCAAAACGAATTTTTCCCATTTGTCCACCAGCCCCACTGCCTCACAGGAGCCAGCTGGAAAAAAACCTTTGAATGCTCAGTTTGCTTCAAAACATTCACTGTTAAATTGACCGGTTTACTCCCAAGGATTGGTTTACACGATGGTAGACTTTGAGATTTATTATGATACAGTTTGCAGCTTGTTTTTGCCAATATCTTTGACATCTCCAGCTAAAAATAAAAAAATAAAAAAATCAGTTTGATGCAGCGAACATAAGCATACCAAGGTTTCCAAGGCTGGCTTTGCAGGGCCTCCATGCCCACTCCTCCTCCATAAATGTTCTGGGGTTTTTTTCTAACACGTTGACACATTGGACAAGGGTAGAGACTGTCTGTGCTGTTTTTTGATTTTATGGTTGTTTGGTCCCCCCCCCCTATGCCAAATGTAAAGTTTATGAAGACATGCAAGTAGCAAGATGTCTATGCAATTTCCCTCTTAGTCCCTCTGAAAGATGACCTCCATGTAACACCCAGCCAGTCTCGACATATGAAATCAAATTCGACCTGGCCTGAATTTCCAGAGGTTCTTTGACCCCAAGTGCAAAGACCCACGGTACTTTGTCTGGGCAAGGGTCTGGACTGCTCGGCTCACCTGACCTTTAAGCCCGGCTGACTGGCTGGTCCTTGGGGTCAAGGATGAAGCTCACATTGTTTGTTGAAGTCCAGGTCCCAGAGAACAAGTAGGAGGGGTAACTGGGGATGTTGTGGAGAATATAAGATGAGATGTGCTGTTTTTTGTTTAAGACTGCTCGGAAAGTCGTGTGTGCACGTATATGCGTGTAGTTTGGAGGATTTGGATACGTCTACTTTGATCAGTGCTCTCATTGTTGGGTGGTTTCACTTTATCCTGAAAATCTAAAAATTGGACAAGCCCGTACATCAAACATGCATTACACAATATGTGTGAGAAGCTTTAACATTTTTATTCCATGACTAAGTAAATGTAATGTCAGTGTTTGATTTTTTTTTTTTTTTTTTTTTTTTTTTGGGGTGTATGATGTTTATCAGTGATATGTATTTAGTAAAGTTTACTTAACTATAGTTAAATCTCACCTGGTTTGTTTGCAATTAGAATTGTTTTTAAAAACGACATCGCCCAACTGAAAACATCTGCAACCTGCTGATCATCAAATCCTCATAAGCACTTAACAAAAAAGCACTTTGTAAGACCCTTAACCCACATTGTAAGTGGAAGAATCTTTGTTAGTGACGATTGTTACAAAATAATTTAGAAAAAAAAAAAGAAAGTATTAGTTGCACCCATGCCAAATGCCTTTTGCACCATTTATGTCTTGGAAATTAGCTTCATTCATCATATAAACAGAGCCTTCAGGCAAAGACAGTTAACGAAATTATAAAGTTTACAATAACTTTTTTATTGTAGTGCAATAAGTGAGTGAGTGAACGTTTGGTGTGTTTCTGGTCTAATCAGATCTTTGTTTCATTTGTGGAGAATTATTTCCATAATTGCTTTTTTTGTTTGTTTTTGTTTTCTTAAAAAAAAAAAAAAAAAGTGCAGCCACCTAAGAGCATCTGACCAATTCCGAACACACGCATACACATGCACACACACAAACAGACCACTTATTGTGACTGGGTAAAGGAAGCTATTGAAGGATTCTCTCAGGTAAAAGAACATTTTCTAATAAATGATGATGAACCTTAGATGAAAACCATTGTTAGCTCATCTTTATTTGTCTTCACAGTTCACAGTCAGAAAAAATGCACATGTTTTTCAGCACTGTTTTGTCCTGGACAAGTGTCAGGATGAAAAGATGTAGACATAAGGTCTACCTCATCCTTAAAGCATCCACTCCACACCCTCACTGCTTTCTTACCCCAAAATGAAAATATTCATGTTTGGAGGTGGGAGCATGCTCACAAATGCCTGTTTGTTTTTATGTCTGTTTTTACATTTTGTTTGGATGGGAGTGTTTTGAAGCTCATTTTGTATGGGCTCTGTTATACATGAAACATAATCTTATTTTTTTACAAGAACTTTGGATAGTCCATCTACAGATTATCTTAAAAGGGGGGAAAAAAATACAATGGAGCCACATTGTTAGATGCAAAGAAGCCGTGGAGTTTTTTCACAGTCACAGTTTGTTTGTTGAATGAGTGGAATGTGCATTAAGCCATTACAGTTGAATACTTTATATTTACATTTCCTTTCTATGGATCTGTATCATGAAACTAACACTACTGCAAAATCACTAAAAAATACTTTCTTTTAATAGTGACAAATAATTCTTCGCATTTTGTTTACAAATGATAAACAATGTGCGGTTATATGATAAAACACTAACATGGCCAGAACACTTCCACATTGAAAATAATGCATGACACGTTTCATTGCATAACTTTACAATCTATAACTCACCTTTTTTTATTCTTATATTGAGCTGCACCCACTTCAACCTATACTTTTATTAGCAACATATGCATATTTTACATTTTTATTATGCATATTATGCTTTTTTTTTTTTTTTTTTTCAAATGAGTACCAGTATTCGCGTTAAACTTAACAAATATGACAAGTTCTCAGTTGTATGGGGATGCTTCAGTTAGAGCAGCGTGGATTTGGTCTGAAGTCTGTGCTTGCATCTATAGCTTAACATTGTTTTTATTATTTGACCATATGCAGTAGTATAAAAATCGGTTTAAACAATGAACATTCGCCGTTATGTTACAGATGCTACGTAAACTCTGTAGGTGGACTATCCAAAATAAAGCATACATCTTTACTGAACTCAAAAATCTCTATAAAAGCAAACTCGTGGCCATACAGTTGGTAAAATCCAAGTCTAAAATCAGATTCTAGTGGAAATACCTCGTGCCAGTAGCAATATCCAGGTCTCCCTCACCCTGTTGGTTAATTGTATACATACAGATGGACACAGCTCCCATCCAGGCTGAAGGGGAGGGGGAGGGGGGGGAGAGGGTTGGCTTTGTTTTTCCATCCACAAGCCTGTTCTGTTTCAGTGTGCTTACTGTTTCGCTCGTAACATACTGAAAAGGTAAAACAACCGCTGTGCATGTACGTAGGTGTGTGCATGTGAACGTCGGCGTCCATGAGAACCGTGACTTGTGCGTGTTGGTGTGCGAACGCTTTCCTCTGAACGTCTGATTGACCTGCTTTCACCCCCCCCCCTACTCAAAACCTCAACAAAAAGCACCTTTTTAGGCCGCAGTGCGTGACGAACATCTGTACAACAAAAGTCC
>JAPTYR010000012.1:18572851-18583965 GCA_029814505.1 Siphamia roseigaster
ATCAGAATAATGCACAGTGAGCTGAAATGTACTTGTTCTTTTTTTTTTTTGTTTTGTTTTGGGTTTTTTTTTCTCCCAGTAATGACAGACTTGGTCTAAATTATCCTCTACTTGTGCACAGATTAGAGACCCCATGCAGGAACCAGGACAAACAGAAAGATGAATGCGTTTATAGTGACTTGTCAGCTTCGGTTTCCATCACTCAGAGTTGAAAAGAGATGCTCCGACTGGACTTTGTGGCTTTTGACTGTGACCAGCAGGGACACTGTCTGTCAACGCAGGAGTGTCTCTGCTGTGTATAAGTGAGCTGCCCGTCAAACCGAAGACCCCGCGACCCTGCAAATCATACCCAGGTCAACCGTTAGCAGAGGCCTGACAGCTGATTGGCTGACAGGCCAGGGGTTAAGTAGACATGACCTCTACGTGCCCCTGAGTTCATCTGCACTTCCTCCCTTGCATTGTTGGCCAACAGAGAGCAACAATGTTTCACAGAGCATGTGTCACATAGGGGCTGGACAGTTGTGACATAGGACTGGTTAAATCACATGATGTTTACACACAAAAGACAGACAGAGTTCAGATGGAGGAAATGCGGCGGAATGGAACTGAAAGCTGTCAGTTTTACTTGGGAGATGAGTTTATTCTCGAGGTATTTCAAGTTCCCTTTAAGTTGTCGGTGTCATTACTAAAGATGCAAAGGCCTTAAGTATGTTGAATAGAACAAGGAAAAAAACTGTTTGCAGAGCGACACGTACTCCCACCCAGATCCTGAATCACCATTGTTAAAACGCACAACAAGAAAGGGAAACTCATTCAAATAGCCGCTCAGTTGTGCAGCCCAGGAATTTGCTTTTCTATTTTACACCTTCCGATCAACACAAAAGACCATCTTTGTACCTGCGCCTTGAATAATTTTTTTTTACTGGTTTCCTGGGCCGTACCCATTCAGCTTTTCAAAGCCATGCAAATACACGATGGCGGCACACAATGCTAGCATCCAAATTCACTTCATGATGGTTGGCTCATTAGGCTTTCTGTTTCTGCATAGCTTTGTCTGCCAAAGAGATTACTGTAACATCAGCGAGTTACAGTATCCCCCCCCCACACCTAAGCCTCTGGCAGTTTAACAACCCGAATTCAACCGCTAGTTTCATTCTCATTTTCTTCCACTCATTTTTTCACAATAATGACACATATACATAAGGGGATGATGCAAAAAAATTAAAGTTGAGTACTCACAGTTTTCAGAATGAAAATCAGGAACAAATTGCTCATCGCTGTCAGGAACCTGAGCTGAAATACAAAAAGAAAAAAGAGGAAATATTTTAACATGATTGCGTTTTATATGAATTGATTCATCTTTGTGTCTTCCTTTGCGCCTATCCTCTCAATCTTTCTGTTATTAAGTAAGCTCAGGCTGAACATTCAACCAAAAACCTTTACCAAAAGTTTGTTTTTAGTTTTTTTTTTTCAGCCTGCCAGTACCTTGTATACCCATAGATCAGTGTAATACAGGCAACATTAACATGGATTGTTAGTAATATAGATGGTTGTTAATCTGCTCCAAGTGTCCCAGTTGATGGTATTCAGTCTCTTGTGCGTCAGTTTCCACAGTTCAGAGAAAATGGAAAAGTGACCCACAAGTGACACATTTGTGATGCTACTATGAAGACAGAGCTGAGGTATCACTGTGAGAATCAAGGGTAAACCCCTGAGAGAGGAACATGTATTTCAACATTACTTCATAGTATGAAGTCAATCTGAGCTGTAACTCCTTTTCCTCTTAATGCATCAACATTCTATTTCTGTACGAGCAATTCCTTAGTATATTCCACTAAAGAAAAAAAAAAATCTATCTGCTAAAAGTAGTCAGCTTTCGAAGATCAAACTTGACTTTATACCAAAGAAGACGTGTGCGCCCCTAGCTTTTTTTTTTTTTTTTTTACCAGTTTTTGTTTTGTTTCCATTGTGGAAATCCATGCAGACTAAACAGGCTGTTCTGGCTGAACGAGTGGGGAAATCCGTCACAAAGTGTGAGGAATTACCTCCACTGATTCAATGTGTCTCTGTCCAAAGATGTAGGGGACATTGTCTAACAGCATAGAAGTAGCCTGGATTACCTCTTTTTGGTAAATGTCAAGTCACTCTGAACGTCACACTCGAAGCGGATCTTAACTCAAACAAATCATAACTAAAAGCAGGAGTAGAAATGTCCAAGTGAAACAAAACAAGCTCTTTTATTGAAATGTTATTATCAAGAAATGATTCATGTGTTTTTTTTTTTCCCCCGGTTATATTTAATCAGAAAATAAAACATCTGATCCTTCTGCTTAACTGTTAAAGCAGTGTCTGTGAATCCCCCGTATTTCAGCCTTTATCATTAATGTGATGCATAATGTCAGATGGAGCAGTAAGAATATACAGCCAGCTTGCACTAAGTTGTAAAAATAGATAGAAATGCAATAATATAGTACGCTTAATTACTGGTAAGTGTATTACATTGGTGTACGATTACAAAAACAGCCAGTGGTCCTGATTAGGCACTTTCACATGCTGAAAATCATCTCACTGAATAAGCACAGTCAGTAATGCCAAGCCCAGGTGCAGCAGAGCTAGACAGACACTATTGTACGACCCTTTTTTTTTTTAGAAATCCAAATCCATTCACAATTGTCCTTTAGAGCTTTGGACTTTGAGTCACACAAACAGATTAGAAAAGCCCAAATCATTTGCCTGCCAAGTGCCAACACCCCACCAGGGGTGAGGAGGTCAGCTTCACCCACTGAGCCAATGAGTTCTATGGCATTTCATTCCCTATGTTTGAATTAATGACCACCTATCCATTCACATCCGGCAAACCTTGACTGCATTAATGCTCCAGCTCCACACTTTTCGAGGGGTTTTAAAGTGTTTCTTTTTTTTTTTTTTTTTTTTGGGAATCACACTTACGTCATGGTGCAGGCTAAGTGGTAGGGAAAAGTTGATGGCTATCATTAAATATCATAAACCCAATCAGGGATGTAATGGGCTACAAAAATAAAATGGCACCACATCGCTGCTGACATAAACGAGCCAGGCCTCGTATACAAAGCCATTTTTCCGTATAATTCAACTAAAAACAGGGCCGTAATTATTAGAAATTCTCACAAATCACTTGAGTGTTTCTCTCTTCAAACTGGCAGATTGCAGAGTCTGCTGTAACTCTGCACCAAATCATGTTGTAACTTCACCCAGTCGAGCAAAAAGAGTCCAAATCTGACCCGGCGTTTAACCTCAGTGGCCTTTCTACTCTCTCACTTCATCCAGTATGGTTTCCAGACAATGATACACAACACAGAAACCAGAACGGAGAATGAGCAAGAGACAGAGGGCAAAAAGAGGAAATCAAGAAATTCAAATCCACTTTCTTGTCGTCACACTCCTCCTTCCTGTGCAGAGGAAACCGGATGATGGCGTTTTTGGAGCATGTTCAGATAAATGACATCGATTTCTTATATAATGCCACATCCTGTGGCTTACTATATACCATAATAATATTACCCCCTTTTAACTTTTCTGTCTCCTGCCCCCAAGGGTAGAAATAAAGCTGTTGTGTAAGACAGAACAGAGGCCAATACTTATTTCTGCAGATTCAACAATCAATCATTTCCACTAGTTTCAACATGTCCAAAACAGAACATGCTGGACCTCATCATGAAGAAGGGAAAAAAAAAAAAAAAAGGGCTGATGATGAGCATTAGACAGTATCACAACCCCTGCTTCTTTACAAGTGTGTGTCTGTCTGTGCTCATGAGCGTCTGCTTGGCTTCACAGTGCTCTGTATATGTGTGTGTGCGCGTGCGGGCACCGTCCTATGAACGTATGAGCGCTTGCATGTGTATCCGATTTGTTTCCAGGAACACCTCGTCAGGGGCTTTGAGATGCAAGTCAGCACAAGAAGGAAAGTGTGTTTATACGAGCAGAGACGCATGTTCCCCCCGATGCTTCCAGGCACCTTGAATGACTTTTTTTTTTCTCTCAGTGGGAGATCCTGGGTGGAGCTAGGCAGCCTCAGTCATATAAACCTAAAGGCCCATGAGACAAGATGTGACAAGCTCCTGAACTCTTGCCATTCAGTACTTCGCCCTTTCTGTCTCTCGCTCTCTTCCGCTCTGCTTTGGTGAAAAAAAAAAAAAAAAAAATCCCTGTAGCAACCCACTTTTACAATCTCGGTGAATCCCTCACAACTGCAATCAGACATGATAAGGTCTTTAATTAATTCAACAGGAAAGGAGAGGTCTTAGCCATGGAAGCTGAAAACAAGCCAGTACTTAGCATTAAATAACACTTTAATGAAGTTATGTTTCCATTTTTCAGCCTTCTTTATATGCCATGTTCACCTTTTGTGACTCAACAATAAGTCAGTGCCTAATATGTGGATCTAACACAGAAAGGCAGCCATTACAAACATATTTTTTCATACCTGTGCCTTGTATTACGTGTATGAAATATCACTGTTTTTTTCCCAGGCTTGAAATTGTCTGTCTGACATTGGATACTTAGAAATACTTCTAAAAGCAAATTAGGTCTATTTTTAAGGGTTTTAACCCTTTAAGATGCAGGGGGACTTTGTCAAAAGTTCCCAAATGAATTTGTATCCATATATAACATTTTTAAGTGATTTAACACCATATATCATCTGAATCCTCTATTTTTTTTTTTTTTTGTGAAAATCAGCTATTTTCCTACATTTAATTTACTGATCATGGACTTTACACTCACTGGGTCGCTCCCAACCCAGTGAGTGTTATAGGGATAAAGTAAGTTCACAAAGAAAAGCAGCATTTTCATAGGTTTCAGACAGTAAATAATAAAATAAATAAATAAGAACAAAACTATATGTATAACTCAATACTTCATGAAGACACCTAGAGAATGTGTGTGTTTTTTACAGGCAAAAAAACACCTTCAGAGGGTGGTCTTTTGCCAAATGTGTGAATTCAAATAGGTTTCAGCTTTAAAGTGAGCCCCATTGTTGAGGTTTTATTGGTACTGGCTCTTGCTTTTGTCACTGGTGTGAAGTGAACTTGCTGGGCTTTGACACTGCATAAGAAATGGTGAATGGGTTAGCATGGATACAGCATTGTTTGTCATAAACAGTAGCTGGCCAGGCACTGAGCTCTTAAAATTAAAAAAAAAAAAAAAAGTCTTGCTTGTCTCAGCAGCAGGAGACAATCGTGTCATCAGTGTTTCTGACAAAGCATTGCCGTACTTCTGCTGTATTGTGCATGACTCAGTCAATACAGGGACTCGATGTATTCGAAATCTTGACCACATCTAATGTAACACCGTCCAGGGTTCAGTTAACATAACCTAGAAATATCAGGAAATTCAACCCCATAACAACTGCTCTGATGTTCAGAGCAGCGGCCATACGCACCATACTAATAACAATACATAGAATTCACTCCAAATGGTCATTTCTATCATGATTAGACACATTTATTCGATAAAATTCAGTCACATTTCCCCCTTCACGCCTTTACCTTACTCCATACCAAACCAACGGATTTAATTCACTTTTAACTTGTAACTTTAAACTCTTATAGATGCTGATGGTCCACTCCAGGGCAGCCCTTCTGATTCACACCTCAGTGTTGTTTTCCACCTCCTGACATACAGTGTAATTACTCTATTAGAGCTCACGTCACCATTGTACTTATTAAGTCTACTGGCTGACAATTGCGTCTGACTGGGCCTCATTTCATTGCTATGTGCCTTTTGAGTGACACAAGCCAAATACCCTGTTTGTTTGCATTGGCTGCTGCCTGGCACGCATAACTACATGCCAACATGGCCAAAATAGGACATGCTCAAAGCTAATAATGTCCCGTCTGTGTTCACTCTTGCCTCTTGTTTTGTTTTTGTTTTTTCTTTGTTTTATAGTTTATGACTATGGGTATTACATCAGATGATTGTGAATCTCTATTGACATCATTTACAACAGCAAAACAAAAGACTAAAAGAAGCATATTCTAAATGCTAAAAGGACCAGAACAGGGAAAAAAAAGGTAATGCATTAAGTGGTATAAAATAGAAAATGTTGAACTCACCTTCTGTGAGCCATGTCTCTTGGAGTTGGCTTAAATCCTGGAAGAGGTCTGCATAGAAAGAAGAAATATTCTAAAATCAGCTTTTTGACTAGAAAAAAAAAAAAAAAACAGCTGAGAGGAAAATGAAAATCACCTGAATTTCATACTCAAAAGTTAAAGTCCAGATTGTACCACATCATTAAGTCATTTTAAAAGTGTCTGGATTTGGTCTGACATTGCCTCAGGTTCACAGATCATGGAAACCTGATGTTGACATGACATGTAAAGATACTTGAGACTGGAATTGTGAACTTCCACTGAGATGTTCCTTTACCTTCAGATTCCTGAGGGGGTAATTCTGTGTCCATGTATTTCCTTTTTGCTGCCATCAACAGTCTATTTAGGGGCCCATTTCCTTGCGACTTCTGCAGAACCCATAGATGTTAGAGAAAAGAAATGAGAAACAAGAGTCCATTAGGGCATTTCCAGTACATGAGTGTCAAACCACTTAGACAGATAGAATTAAAATGATGCACTTATGGAGCCTGTACTACAACAACAACAACAACAATAACAATAATTACAATCATATTAATGAATTTCCATGAGCTTAAAATGAGAGCCTACTGCAGCATGATGAACACCATGTTCCTCAGAAAACAACACATTTGTCTGTTGTGGAGGAAATCTTGGAAAAACAAACGCGTTGTTTGCGTCTGAAGTAAGTGACCATTTGGCACACATTGACGCCTTCTGCTAAAGTCTCCTTTAGTAGCAATTCTCTAACCAACATTTTTTTTTTTAAATGCACTGCTTTCTACGGTTTAATCTGAACGCGGTTGAAAATTTGGTGACAGTTCAACCGGAGCGGAATACTTTCTTTTCGCGCATTCAGCTGCTTCAGCCCAAACTCGTGCAGAGACGAGACGGAGGAAGATAAAGCCCCGGTAGCCGTGCTCATAAAAAAAAAAAAAAGAAAAACAAAAAAGGAAAAAAAAACCGAGCAAAAGCACTCAAGAAATAGAAGTTCATCCATACGTACATTTGCTAAAGTGTAAGGCACTTGCTGGTCCAAATATCCATCCATCTTATAATCCATCCGTTAACCGTTTGTAGTCATTTAGGCTGAGTTGAGTGAGATCCACGCAGCCTGCAGAGAGAGGGAGCGCTGCTTGTGAATGGAGCTGCGTGGAGGCTGCATGCATAATGAGCTCCATTCACAAAAAATGCCGAGGGGAAGTGATGGCGAGTGATTACCCAGCAGGCTGCTGCCCTCTGTACAAATCTCTTTTTTTTGTTTGTGACAGACAGCTTGTCATTTACTTTTAACTCTCAGGTAGATTTTAAGTAGTTTATGCTGAAAACAGGGATTTTTTTTTTTTTTTTTTTATTTATATGGAGAGGAAGCCTGCGCGTCGTTTTGGTTTGAATCCATTACGCACTGCGCGCGGTTTCAGTACACAGTGCGTCTTTTTTTTTTTTTTAATTTGTATTTTTATTTTTTTTTATTAAAAGTTTATATCTTTGAGGTTTTGTTTGCCACGTCTGCCCACACTACACTGCCAGGCTGCACTTTTTTTGAGTCAGGAAAGAACTCCACAGTCGAAAGCTGTGACGGGAAACAGATGTTGCGCTTCAGTTTTACGCACAGCTTTAAACATCGAACCACCTCTTTAGATATAGGGTGATTCGACTATGGCCAGTTTCAGTGCATTTCCAGGGAAGTGCTTTTCACTTGTGTGCTGTCATTTCTCTAACATACATGAGTGTTGAGGACAGATTTTCGGCGCAGACTTGCTTTTCTTGCTCGAGCCACAGGTGCTCGGTGATTGGTCGATTTCCTCTTTCAAGGGCTCAAATTTCTCGCCTTTGTCCTGATGAATACACTGACTTATGAATGAAGTCTCGGTTCCCTCTTTGAGCCAATCAACAAGCCGGTGGACTGGATCCTAGCAACGGTGGGCGGAGCTTAGGCCGCAGCAGCCAATCATCTGACGTCCACAGCGGGCTTTATACTGGATTTTCCAGTTGTTTTTCATTCACAAAAAGGCAGAGAGGGAAAGTTAGGGGGGAAAAAAAAAACTTCCATTCATAAAAACCTGCCCTGGCACGAACATTCTGTCATGTTTTTCTTTTCCTGCCCAGACACACTTAAAGAAGAAGTTTGTTTACTTCACTGCATGTCTCTACCCTCTGTTTATTAGATTACAAAGCAGTGAATCCAACCAAGCTGGGGTGAACAAAACAGAATAACCTCTGCAGAAATCCTCAAAATGAACATCAAAACTGACAGAAATGCGTCCAGGGCTATGTACTTTAGCATTTTTGTGGTTTTAGGTCTACGCCACAGAGAAACCACAGGATTTAAAGTCGTCGGTAAGACAAACAGAATGATGAAATGCATCTTCCTTGTCTTAATGTTCCTATCTAAGAGCAATGAGCAGCCAGGACACAGGAAAGAAAGTTATGATGGGATCTGAGTTATAGGTCAGTGGTGGAAACAATCTGAACCAGTACACCATCTGACAAACACAGCATCATATTCAGAAGCACATACACACTCCTTTTATTATTCTGTTTATATCCATTTCAATCTCAATAATAGGTGATACTCTACATGCTATTTCCTGCTTAATGTTATTTAGACACACATTTAGATGTACATGATGCGCACTAAATATTACATCATCTCGTTTTCAGCCAGTTGGACAAGCTCAAGGACTTGATGATGGAGGACCATAATGGCTGTGTGGTAGTTGTCTCATTCAATTTAAGTCGTACGCTATTCTTTGTAACCTTACAGAGCTTTTTAGTGTAGCCTGATAAACTGATTTAAAGAGTTTACCTTCATCATTTCATTTTTATAATTTGATATTAACCCTTTAATAACATCAATCTCTCGGGTACTGCATTTTGCACCGTAAAACGTTCAAATTGCTGTAATTCCTGAATGGTTATCAATAAAGTTCAAACAGCATCAGAAAGCTGAGATCCTGAGCTTTCCAACACTATATAACACTTTATGACAGCAATGTGGGAGTGTATTACAAGTAGAAAGGAAACGCTTCAGAGACTTTAAACGGTTCAAACACATGTGGAAATAACAAAAAAAAAAAAAATGAAGCTATAACATGGATACTGAATGTTCAAGACCTAAAAGCATGTTCAAGCAGATATAAAATAGTTGAAAGTTTATTTCTGCAATCTCCAAAACATTTATTATGGATACTGATAGTGGTGTCTGATAATAAATATGCTAAACATTTGAATTATTGATAATTATGATAATTAATGGCCAGATATTGGAGGTTAAGTCAGGGTGCTTGCACAAGTCTTGAAAGTCTTAAAATGTATGGATTTTGAAACACTGTTTTCCAGACCTTGAAAAATCTTGGATTTTGGGTGAAAGTTTTAATAAAATATGGAAAAAATTCTTAGAGTAGAATTTTAGCATATCCCCAAATCATTGTGAAATGAGAAATAGAAAAGGTAAGGTATTGTTAATTATGTGTTTGTTAATTCAATACAATAAAAATGAACTTTTCTCATAAACATGACAGGTTCAATATCAACAAATGAAGTAGGTAGTAGACACACAAGTATAAAAGTACAAGTCAAGGTCTTGGGGAAAAATATCAGTTTGGAGAAAGTATGGAATTTTAATTTGGAAAAACCACAAGCACCCTGTAGGTTCTTCCAGAAAACAAAGGTTTAGAAGAATTTCCAAAAACATCTGACACTTTTATTGCAAAGAAAACACAAAGACACCTCGGCAGCCTGTTATAATGGCAGTCTTAAAAGGGTTAATGGATTGCACAATTTTAGTATTTACCAGAACCATGCTGTTTTTGTGACCATGGAATCCCACAGTTTTATGTGAAAAAGAATACTTCTGTTTGTGACTCATCTGTTAGTCAAACGTATGCAGTTCAATCTTTTCAAATGGAAAAAAAAATGCTATTGTTTAGGTTTGGTATAAAACCTGAAAGAAGAAGAAGAAGAAGTTTATATGTGGTATCAAGCCTCCCACACAAAGGCAAGGCAAGTTTATTTGTACAACACAATATATACACAGGGTAATTCAAATTGCTTAAAAACTGACAAGTTAGAAGTACATTGACAAGAATGAAGATTAAAAACAGTAAAATACAAAATTGAATAGATTTAAATTTTTAACCCATGAAGACCCAAACATCCACTGTTGACTGAAAGCATCTACTGATCTAAACGGTTGATCCACTAATCCTATCAATACATGTAAATAACCGGGGTAAAATGGAGTTTGTCATCTTTTCATGGTCATCAGATATGACTCATTTGGTCGTTCAGAGACTCCATAGTGAACGTGGAAACACTGTCATCTTCTACAACATGAATTCACCAGTAAATCATGGAGTTGGATCAATGACAGTGGATGGAGCCACTTGTTTTGTGTTCAGTTAACGATATATTTTCCTGAAAAAATCCCTTTTTCTTCAGATTTATTCTATTTTGAAATAATAACCTTTGAATTTAGTCTGAACCTTTATGAACATCGACATGATTCGTCAATTAAAATAGAAAAATTGATTATTTCCACCGAAGAAAAAAAAAAAGCTACATTCAGATGATGATATAATAATAAATGATGATAAATCACTTGGGAAAGGTTAAATGGAGACCAACATTCATTTGGGAACTGCCACTTAAGTCGAACCCTTATGGGTTAAAGTAAATAAAGAAGAGTACAGACAAAACCTTTCCATTGCCATTTGCGGAGGTAAAAATAAGTGTTTTTAGCTTAGATTTAGAGCGTATCGAATATCATTACTGAGACAAACTCAAACTAGACTTATGCTGTCAGAAGTAACAGCTCGGGGTATGTCTATGGAATGGATATCCTGCCAAAACGTTCGAGTCCATAGAAATATTGTATGCTCATGAAAATAATTTGTGTATATGTGGAAATATTTTGTGTTTGTAAAAACAAAATGTGTTTGCGTGAAAAAGCTATTCCGTGTCTGTAACAACATTTTGTGTTTGTAATAAAAATGTGTGCTTGTC
>JAPTYR010000012.1:18696865-18709033 GCA_029814505.1 Siphamia roseigaster
TGAAAAACCACCTTATCAAAAAATTAGTTTTGGCAAAATTGTCATTTTTTCCATTAGGTAAATTTTTATGTGCTAGTTATATTCAAGCAATATGAGGATCAATGGAAAATCAGCTTCCATTACAATATGGACCTTGTCCAAGTCACTCAGTTCCTTGTGTTGAACATTTTGCTACTTCCAACACATCAGCTTCAAGGACTAAATATTCACTGGCTGAAAAATATATCAAACTCAGTGAAAGGTACCATTCTAATGAAATAATCAGCATTATTATCAATTTGGTCAGTGGTCACAATGTTATCGCTGATCGGTGCGTGTAGAACAATTAAAACTTAAATGATGGACTGACAGATTAAATTTTTTAAATAGGTTAAACATTTTACTGCACATTTTTAGGTGGATTTGGTGACCTTCTTCCCCAACAATATAAGTCCAAAGTAATATACAAACAAAATTGTGTATAGAAATAAAAATATAGTAAGAAATAAAAAGAAAACAGAGGTATGTTTGGTTCAGAGCTGAAATGGTGTCAGCATATCCCTCAAAAATATTTCTCTTCCACTCCCTCCTGTATGTTGACATGTAAATAGATTACACTCCTCATACCGAAGTGCCTACCAAGGTGGTTGAAACCTTTTGAGATATCGACAAGGGTTTCCTGTTCACCAGCTTGCTGAGAACATGAGCATATTCTGGTGTGCCCATGGGCCTCTGCTGTGTTCCTCCTTGCTTGGCCTGGTTGAATGAACATACACACTTACTTACACATGATGAAAAGTGAGGATGCGCACAGAACTGTGTAGAGTAGAACTGAGGACACTGCTGGAGCACCACAGGTGTGACTTGTCTTCCCATAGCTCGGTTCTGATTCGGTGTCTCTCTCTGGACTGGTGACTGTGTGTACACTGTACAGCATCATTATTTGCAGATGCAGAAAACATGACTCTTTCATTCCTAGGCTGTTGTCTCAGCTGGGTTTGGTTTAGTGGCAGGTGACGCCTCCTCTTTTTCACTGTGTCTAATTCAGTGTTTAATGCCTGCCCTGTAAATGGCTTTTGTCTTTACTGCTTCTTTGGGAAGAGAATGGCTGCATGTCCAAGATGTTTTTGTCACCATGACAACAGTGTTTTTAAAGTTGTTTTCCTCGCCTTCTCTTCTGCCGTCTTGGAACACTTGTGTACTAGTCTCAGTGCTGGAGTCTCATCAGACTCTCCCGCCTCCAGATAAATGAACTTCCTATGAATGGCAGGAAATGCAGATTAAAGGTGGCACAGAGTATTTCCTGGAGAGGTGGGCAGCCATGGAAGAAATGAGCTGACACAAGGAATTTAATAACACAAAAGTGCATGGAAAATGAGAGCATGGAGGCGGATAGTCAGCTTTAATCCTTTTTCTAGGATTTTTGTTTGGCACTTTACTTTACATTGCTCTTTGATTGGCTGTGTAATTCAGAAATATCACTATTCATAGGATTAATGTTTAATCGCCCATGTCGGTTTAGATTTGATAATCTCTCCCAGTGCTGGTGTCTTATAGAATGCTGACCACATATAAATCTGTCCCAGAGGTCACGTTTCTGCATAGGATTGTGACCTGCGGGGTCAAATTTCTAGTATGAACAAATGACCCACAGCCATAGAATGTTGACCCCTTTTATGAATTTGTGCTGTGCTAATAAAAATGCTCTAATATATTTCTATATCATAATAAGCTTAAAATATGTGTATTTCACTAGAAACGTCTAAATTAATTCATATAGCCATTAAAGTAAATTTTAGAGTTGCTGGACATCACACACTTTAAATCTATCCTAGTAATATTTGTAACAAAAACTATGTAACATTGAGTGGGTGCAAACAGACTGCAGTGAAGGTTATGGGATTTGAGTCAATAATAGTTGTTTTTTGAGTAAATAACGTGTTCATCACATATTCACAAATATGTTTGTAATATCCTGTGCTTGTACATTTGGAAAATAAATGTTCGTGCTTTTTCTCATATTTTGTGTTTATATATATACACACCTTCAATAACCCCCGCCTCCAAATCTGATGATTTATTGTGAGTGGGTCACTTTTCCTTAAGGGGGTTCAGAGTTCTACTGTATAACAGATACCTGACTCATTGGTCACTTTTCTATCTGACACTGCTCCTCATTCCCACCCATTAGGTCCGTACTGATCAGGGTTCCCAGTGCAACATGTGTTTGTGTTATATCCATTAAAGGAGAACAGCAGTTTTTTGGACATTAATGCCCTTTTCTGAGTTGTCTGCAATGTAATTGAGTCATACATACTGTTTTTTTTTTCTTTTTTTTTGCAGCTGTCTCTGACATTTGAATTATTTTGAATACTCTCAAACTGATTCAGAATGGCTGGCTTCCTGCATGTCTGCAAACATCCCCAAAAACACCCGAAACATCCGTTTTATAAAACATCAAACTCACCGAAGTGATTTGTGGTCTTCACTGGTAATCCATCACAAGTTTTGTTGCGAAAGAGGATTTCTGTCAAGTCTTATTTGGCTTTTTGCAAATTCCATTGATTTCTATTGAAACATCATTGCTCGTTGATATTAGTCTGCCACCAGAATCAGGAAGTGGAACCAGAAGTTACTGACGGTTAGGTTAAAGAATATTTTCTTTGGTTAGGGTTAGGAATTGTTATGGTTTGGGCACATTTACGCATGAAAAGCACAGCATAAACATCTACGTCTGATGATGTCACTTCCCTTATAGTAGTTCAGCTGTGCAGAATGTGTCACTTCCATGCTAGGTAACGGTGGACGCGCTACTACATACGGTCACTCATACAAAAAAAAAAGTTTTTCCATTTTTCAGAAGAATGGAGCATGAATGGTGGGAAGAGGAAATGTTCGCTTTTGAATTTGATGATCGAGGTTATAGGTTTGAACCTGAATATACAGAAGAGGAGCTACGTTCAATGGATACGGTTGTGAGGTGGCTGAGAAATATAGTTCGAGCATGAAATGGTTCCCAAATAATACTCGACAGAAATCTTCTTTCTCTACAAAACTTGTTATGGATTACCAGTGAAGACCACGAATCACTTCAGTGAGTTTGTTGTTTCATAAAAACGGATGTTTAGGGTGTTTTTGGGGATGTTTACAGACATGCAGGAAGACGGCCATTCGAAGGCAGTTTGACAGTATTCCAAATAATCCAAATATCAGAGATAAAAAAAACCAGTATGTATGACTCAATTACTCTGCAGACAACTCAGAAAACAGGCTTAATGTCCAAAAAAACACTGTTCTCCTTTAAAATCAATCAGATCTCTCAATATTTTTTTGACACAAATTTTATTTCTACCGCAGAGCGCCACAGGAAACAAGTGTGAGTCAACGGCCACCGCAACAAGGTCACATGATGCGTGGAAGTGACCCCTGTATTTGCATTTGCTCGTCTCTCCCAGTGTGAGGTTGACCCAGATTACGCCACCCATGTGTTGCTTTCTTTCCCACATCTGTCTCCACTTGACAGCAAACCAACCGAGACCGTGACCACTCATTATTCATAGACATTTGTGCTCTCCACCATTCCAGTTACGTCATATTTGTTTATGATGTCTGACAAAGAGACCCTGCCAGCTGAAAAGGCCGCATTGTGAAACATTTATGGAGATGAATTTACAAAATGGCCTCCCTCTAGATTTGATTGTGCTGATTTGCAAAGTCTAACAGCAAGTGTGACTTTGTTCTATAGCGCTATCATTTGTTGTGGAGATTGTTGTGGCGAGCAGCAACAAAGCTTGCACTGTATCTTTTAAGCGTCTCTCTCTCTCTCTCTATCTAATCTGCTCTGGGAATGTGGTATTCTGCCTCACCACAAGTGGGAGCTGTGTGACCGTGCACACAAAATGCATGTTAAATGTTTTACCCTGATCCACCTTTCTTCTTACCAACATGGGGAAAGAAATAGAAATAATATTTTCTGCAGAAATCCGGCTGATCAATCATGTATTTCCACGGATGTCAAAGACAATAAGTGCATGTATAAGATCTCTTAAAAACTGATTTTTTTTTTATTTGGGAAATTGACACAATGGTTTCCTGTTCAAACATAAATCCCCTGACTTGTCAGTATTCATAGGGCCAATATTTTTTTTTTTTTTTAAACATTCCACTCTACACTGATGGATTGTTGTAAGTTTTGGACAAAAAGATGCTAGAACTGATCTAGTCAAAAGACTGTGATGTGGCCTGGTCAAAACTCCTCCAGTGACGTCCCCGGGAGAGGGTTTCGATGTGTGTTTGGATATCTTCACACAAGGCACAATCTGTTTCAACATTTGTGAACCTCTGCTCTTGCCGCTGGAGGACAATTTAACATCAGGTTCAATAAACAGGAGTCACCGGTGTGTTTGCACGTGTGCGCAGAAGTGCATATGTAATTGAGGAGTGGGAAGTGTGTGAATGTGTGCGTCTGACAGCTCGGTGGACTTGTGTGTCAGATGAGGGACGGTGCACAGTTCAAGCCCTAAAGCACATCTTGTTTAGTTAAGCATCAGAGTGTTTCTGTGCTCCTGTCTCAACCCTCCCTCCCCACTGCTCATCACTCAGCCACAGCTAACAAGGGAGGAATAAAACTTCCTGAGCCACCCACACCCACCCACATACAGTCATTCATACGCCGTAAAACCGTATGGATATAACCTGGTGCATATGGAAAACAGTATGAAGTTCTACGAATATTCACATGCACACACACACACACAGTGGATGTCCTCATTTTCTATGTCATAAAATTGAAATTAGCATCATATATTAGGAAGAATGTCCGCTTTTTGTCCTACATGTGTCCGTTTTGTTGACGCTCCACCCCTTTGTGGCTGGCTAATGCATTAAAATTACATGCACTTTTAGACCGCAGCGTGCAGCTGTCTAAAACCGCCATGTGCACATAGGCCTATGTTATTAAACATCATATACATATAATGCAGGATGTTGCCTTAATAAAGAATAAAGAGTAAGTTTGTGGGAACACTAAAAAAAAAAAATCTGTCTTTACCAATTCTTTCTTTCTTCCTTTCGTGAACCTTACCTAGTTTCCATTACTTGCTTGCAAAATAAACACTCCTCACTGTAGGAATGTTATCCCAAACCTACTAATTTGCCTTGATTGCATTAATATTTTTTCAGTTGAAATTGCCCTTTTCCCCTTCCTATTGCTGTTGTTTATTTTCTTTTTTCCCCTCCCACTCTGCACCCCCCCACACACACACACACACACACACACACACACATGCATTGCTTTCACTATTAGCACACAATTAAGGGTGATTAGTTGCCAGTCGGATGCCCTGTATTTCCTGTGTGTGTCTCATTTTATGTGCATGTGTCTGATATGTGGATGTTTCTTTTGCTGCCTATTTTTGCGATCATAGGGAAAAACAGAAGAGTCATATATTTAACGATTGCATGATCTATTACTGGGGGCAGAAGAGTACGGAAAATTGAATTTAGAAGAATATGATGTATTGGACAGAATAGATTAGGTAGGTTATTTTTATTTCACATATGCCTCTTGGGAAAAGAATTGTAAATAAATAAAATAGAGCTGTGATTACTTTGATTTTCTTGAAGACTTCAGACATTTAGAATGCTTGGAAACTTGTTTTTAAATTGACTGAGTCCTCATGTGAAAATCATTTCCGATCTTTTTTTTTTTTTTAAACGCGCACACAAAGGTTCTGTGTGCACAGTAAAATAAAAAAAAATAAAAAAAGATAAAATACTAAGATAAAAACATAATGAAACATTTGTTTGTGGGATATGATGTGTTTATTTAGTTTTGTCATGTTTGTGCAGATCTGAGCACCCCCCCCCACTACCACCACCACCACACCCACACCCCCATAGATTCTCAGATCAAGCTTTTGCCCATAAGACGAGAATAAAAAACAGCTGTTAACATCCCTTGAATTTTTTTTTTTTTTTTTAGGTAATATTATAAGCCGAGAACTACCATTGTGTTGATGCATCGATGATGCCAGTGAACCAAAGAGGACAGATTCAGATTCAGACCTATTATAGGGTGATGGAAGAGAAACAGGCCTTGTGGGTTTGTAGAAGCCAGAGGAAAGTGCTCTGCTCTCTGTATTAGACTTAGGTGGAAGGGTAACAAAGGCCACATGGATTTGTAGAAAAGCAGCCGAAAGTGGTCTGCTCTCTGTAAAGAAATCATGGCCCAATCTAGTTTCAGATACTCAGATGTCAGGTTGACATGCGTCATGATTTTGCGAGGCAGTGAATCCCTTTATTGCTATTTGTGTGCAATGAAAAGCCTCCTCTGGCTCACGGAAGATATTAACAGGTGTTTGTCTGTTTTGTGAATCTGTTGCAGCTGCGTCATGTCATAAGAACACGTCTTTACATCTTGACTTGGGTCGTAACACTGGACTATTCAGCATCGCTTAAAAACATATGGTGCTCACAGCCTTGACCGATACCTTATAGGCTCGAGTATTCCTAATTTTCCCAATGATTATTTATACAGATTCAGAATCGAGCCTTTTTTGCTCTTTGTGAAAGCAGACATTCCATAAGTCACTGGGCCTGAGAATCGAGCTCTTAGTCATTTTTTTCCCCCTCTTATCGTAATCCCATCGAAATCCGCATTGATTTATTATGTTTTGAATTATGCTTTGCTTGACGGCTATGTCACTGCATAAAGGCCAAGCTGTTTCAAAGCCCTTCTGTGTTCCTCACTAGCATACAGCGTCACATGGTCTTTTCCTAGCTCGCCGGCCAAGACGCAAGGACGGAACTTATCATAAAAAGATGATCAGAACCCTCACCCTCGTCTTAACCTCACTGCAGACGTCAACGCAGACGAAGACACAAAAGTGATTAGCAAAGGGGTACATTTGTGACTTTGGGGTCTGGCTTGAAAGCGAGGATGATGAGGATGAGGATGATGATGATAATGATAACAACTTCTGTTTGTGCAGTGCAGTGCAAAAGCAACAGACTTATTTTACAAAGGCCTTGGAGACATTCTTGTGTTTTTGATGAAGGCGCTGGCATAAAAGACCAAGAGATGGAGGATTAAAAAAGGGGAAAAAAAAAAGTAGAGTAGAGATAAAGAAGAGCACAGATTTTGTTTGTGGATATTCTGGAAAAAAGCTGAGGCACAACGCCAACACACTCTCTCTGTTAGTGACACAGATACACAAGGTTCTGCACAAGTGTAGTATTACTTATTTGCTTTATGAAGGTAAACAAGCATACGCAAATGTAAAACAGAGACACCTACACGCAGACACAATGCATATTAACTGTAAACACATGCACACGTTAGACACATATATAAACACATTTTCTATTTTCCTCTGTCTCACATATGCTTTGCACACTATTGTATAACAGTGCATGGGTTTGTTCACATTATCTTTCATTAAATAATACACAATTTAATACAAACAATTTAATACGCACGTCTAAATATTTGGAAAAAAATCTACGTGGCGCATTTTCAAAACTAACAATGTTGCACAATTGGTGAGGGAGTCCCACCGAGCTTATAAAATATTATTTCAAGACGTGATTTCTATCGAAAATAATGTTTAAACAATTGAGTCGACGTTTGATAATCCCTAAGATTACAATCAGATTTCACAGTGGAATTAAGTTTGCTTTTGAAATACTCATAAACAGTGCTTCCTGAGAATGTCTGTATTTGTACAGAAAACACCATTAGGACGTAATGGGGGTTTCAGTGAAAAGAGGCTAATGTAATTTTCTCTGCAATGAAATGGTTTGGATTTGTCCTTCTATTTTCAAGTGTTTTGCCCATATCTTTGAGATTTTTCTTAAAATAAAATACAAAAAATAAAATAAAATTGGTGCTTCTTCTTTGCAGGGCTTTTTGTAGCTTTAAGTAGAATAGAATTTGAGTCCCCCTTACTATTTCAGCAATAGCAACAACTTGCAAATTACTGATTTTTACATGAACATAGACATGAGGACTACGAACTAATGTTACTCTGACTGACCCTGTTTGAATCTAAATGCAGTTAACATCTCCAACATGTGCATGAACATAATACCGGCTCTGACAGCGGCAGTAGGATTTAACCGAACAAACCACTCGTTGTAGCTGGCCAGCATATTAACATAATATTACATTTTGGTTTGAACACCACTGACATAGTATATATATATAAAAAGAGTCTGTTGAGGGAAATTTCAAGGACTCTTGGGGGCTGTCTTTTGACCATGGGAGCTCTAAACAGACACTTAGCTTGCTCATGCCTCAGGGTACCTATGAACACATTATTGATTAAAATAACAGACAGTAACCTCTTAAAAATATTACATTGCAGGCAGTGAAGTATCCTAAAACTACCTTTAAAATATCAACTATCTATATTTAGCTGTAGCCAAGGAAACCACATATCAACTTGCTAATGCAGCTAAAAATGTTGCTAAATAAAAAAATCCCTGTGTTTATTGTGGTGTTTCCGTTCTTTGGTAAACCAGGAGAAATGAAAGAATATCACAGACTTTCCACAACATTCAGTGCCAACACCAAGTCTATGGCTAACTTTGGAAACCGTGACCAAAGCTAGAGGTACTATTTCTGTTTTCGATCAGACATGGGTTTTGTTCTGACAATTATTTAATTTTAGGTCATGTGTTTCTGCTGAATGAAGTATGCTAATTGCAGAATACATTAATCCATTAAGATATCTCTGTGAGTTAAAGAATTCTGGAGAAAAAGCGTCTGTTTATGTGGCCTGCGTGTGCTATGCGTGTGGAGCTGCATTCATTGAAGCCTACAGGGGATTTGCCTATTCAGCTAAATCGTGCCACACTTATCTCTCCCATTTTGTTATCTTCCAAAATGGTAATTGCTGACTTCCAATCACGCTTGTTTTCCTCTGATAGGAAGCCTTTTTCTCCTTACCAGTGAGTTCACTCTGACTTCCTCATGTCAGTAGAATAATCACTGATGTCTACAGAACTTATTACAGGACACAGTGTTTCCCAGAGGCTCTGCACAATGCTCATTATATTCTATAGTGCATGTGAAAAATCTTGGACCCTTCGAGTTAACAGCAGGGGGCTTTGTTACAGTTATTTCTTACACATGAAGAATCATTAACGGGTACTGTGGATTTTGTGTGATGCAAAGGAGTTCAACTTCATAGAGCCAAATGGCAATGCTAACAAATAGTTGTAATAAAATGTTCTCGAGAGACACATGGGTTTGATAGTGCGCTTCACGGTTGCCAGCATTTTTGGAACTGAAGCATCAGTGTATATTTATATGTGGCTCTTTTAGAGCATCTTTAAAAGAATTCCTTTAAAAAGAACTTGTTTGCCTTGTGTACAAGTGCATCCCTTTGTTTGCTTCGCACAGCCTTGATACACAAAACACATCCACACCCTCTCTGAAATATCAGCCAATATGTCATTCCGTTTTTTGTTTTTTTTTTTTCTCTCGGTCTTGAAGGAATACACAGCCACAGCCCTGCGGTCCTTGGCAGCCCTGTGGCCAAGAGGAATCGCACCACATGTTGTGTCGTGGTTTACCGAGACCCAACCACTTTAAAAGAGCCTAAATGAATGTAAACCATCTTGAACTAATTCTCTGGTTGAGGATGTGAGAAGAGGAATAACCTGGTGGGTTGATTACTCTGCCACAGAAATGTTCTCTGTAACCTGCGCTTCTTTCTGGTGGTTCACCACAATGACCAGATGCCACTCAAGTATCTAGTATCTCTTGCGAGTAGTTAGATTCTAACAACTTTGTAATGTCAGAAGAGGCAGACTTGACATTAAAGGCCAAACAAATTCTTGTGAAGAACAAGAATTTGACACTGCTTGAACTCTTTGAGTATTCACAGATTTTGTCGTCCACAAGACAACAGCGGACCACCCAGGTGCTAATTTTAACTCCCTGACTTGGTAGAGATGATACTCTTTCTAGCATTCCCTTCTAGCGTGTTTTTCCGGCTTTGCCTCATCCCTTGGTATCGATGGCAGTGTGTTTTTCTTTTTTGACACAAAAGAGACGTAAGGTGGTGGCAGCGGTGGAGGTTGGCCACACAAATGGAACAGTTGAGTTCACTGAAAACGGTGCCTGAGTGTGATTAGCGGAGCAGCAGTGCTCGGCCAGCTCCAGCGAAGACAGTTTCATCCGTCAATATATGTGTGAGCGTTTGTATGTGTGTGGGAGAGGAAAACAGTAACAGAGAGTCAAAGAGGCAAAAACAAATAAAAGAGAGGGGGAAAAAAAGGGATCGAGAATAGAATAGACATGAACGGAGACAGATAGAGGCGGGAGATAATATAATACAACTGCATGGGATTGGTATGTTTTGACTGCCATTTGAAACTGAAGAGATGTGTGGCCCAGCACCATGGTTTCAGAGTTACACCCAGGACAAACAAACAAAAGAGTTTGGGCAAAGGGAGAGTAAAATCTTCAAAACCTTCATTAATTTCAATGTGGCACATGAATGCACATGCACAAACACTCTCAGTGACACATAGTCATCTGGGATGGATTTCCCTCCTAAGGTAAGGTTGACACATGGCTTAGAGGAATCTTGTGGTGTTTCACTTCATTGGGAATCTCTTGGAAACCTGTTCATCACATTCCTAACACTCACCACCATGTGTCACTGCTTCCACTGGCTGGAATGCAAATGCAACTCCTGACATACGGTATATATGTTAGGATTTGGAAACGCAGGTACAAAGTCACTAAGGGAAGGGTGTGTAATCATACAAGTATACACACAGTGCATCCATAAGTCTTCATGTCTAATTAAAAGCAGACGTGTTGTCTGGCTGTTATCACTGTAACAAGTTACGGTACTTTGATCATACGTTCTTCTAATCATCCTCTCATCTCTGTCAAGTTTGCATTTGTGTACTCTGTATGTTGGCAACTGCTCCAGCTCGTATACAAGCAAATTCACTCCAGGTTTTTTTGTTTTTTTTTTCCTTTGTTATCACTGGGTCAGAGAAGTTGTGTTTTCATTCTCTCTTATGTATTTGTCTGTAACTGGATATATCTCAACTCTACAGAGGCTAATAAAATGAAGAAGATGAAATATGTGAGGATAATCAGAAAAAGAAGATAGTGACTTTTCACCTAAAACACACAATTATTTCCTTTGCCTTTTTGGGTTTACACAACAATGGAGTGAAAATCATCCCTGTTTACAAGAGAATGGTAAACAGACTGGAAACACTGTAGTATGCATGTCAGACCAGTAGTTGGCGATGTAAGGTTGTAGTGAGTAGTGACACATCCCGCTTGGCTACTACATTGAGTGTCCCAGTGACGCCACTTCCGCTCGATTTCATGGGACCTCTGAGCTTGAAAAAAATGAATGTGTTTCAATGAGAACAAAGTATCTATTTTCTGCCCCAGTCGTTTTATGTTCCTGATATGAAATATGTTGTTTGTGGATTAAAATGATGTTTTTTCATGTAAAACGTTTGCCGTTTGTTGTTCTGTTGTTCAAATAAAAGTTGTACCGAAAAGAAAAATGACAAAAGACTACGTCGCATTGTCGATGTCACATCAACTGACCCTGGCCTCCTGGGTTGGAGGTCAGGGTCTTAGAGTTATAGGCACGGCTCTGCAGTTCAGAAGCTAAGGCTAAGCTTAGCTATAGCCAGGTAGCGGCAGGAACTGCAGGCCGTGCTAACAGCGTTAGGAATGTTAGCATAGTTAGCCCCCCAGCAAGTCCCTTGCAGCTGGATAAGCCTAGGGACGGGTTTGTGACCGTGCGGGGGGAAGCGTGCTGCTAAACGCAGAAACTTAGAGCACCAACAGCTTCACGTCTGTAATAGGTTCGATTCCCTCAGCGACACACCCACTAAACCGGACACACTCGTAATTGGAAGCTCCATTGTTAGAGATGTGAGGCATCCAGCGGTGTCTGTCAGGTGTTCCCCAGGGGCCAGAGTCTGTGACATCGAAGGAAACCTTAGGCTTTTACAGCAGAGTAGGGCTAGATTCCGCCGCATTGTGATCCACGCGGGTGGTAACGATGTGCGCCGGAGACAATCAGAGGTTCTTAAATTAAACGTAGCTTCGGTGTGTAAAGTGGCTAGATCGATGGCTGACATCGTAGCATTCTCTGGACCCCTGACTAATTTGGCCAATGGTGAGATGTACTCTAG
>JAPTYR010000012.1:18784196-18795473 GCA_029814505.1 Siphamia roseigaster
AGGGTGTACCCCGCCTTCGCCCTATGTGGCTGGGATAGGCTCCATGCGACCCCCGTGACCCTAGTGAGGATGAAGCGAGTTCAGATAATGAGATGAGATGAGATGAGATTTATTTTTATGCCTTTGTAAAGCACTTTGAGTGAGCCTGTGTATGATTAGTGCTATACAAATAAACTTGCCTTTCTTTGCCTTGTTGTTGTTCTCATTCTTATCTTCCTTTTGTGTCTTCATCCAGGTGAGGTGCTTTACTGTCAGCTATGTCTGGTTTTCTAAACTGGTTCCAAATAGGAACCAAAAGTGGGTTGTGGACACATTCTAGGGCACAAGTACAGATTTACAAACCCAGAAAACAAAAAGCCAGCCAGATTAAAGTGTGTGTTTTATCAAAAATGAAATATTAAAACTGGAAGAAATGAAACACAGTGTTCTCACAAAAACAATGTGTACAGAGTGAAAATGGACAGTTACGCAATGTGTATCATAGTTTGATGAAAATCTCATAATGACATTAAACATATTACAAATATGTTTTTTGGTTTAATTATATTATTAGAGATAATACAGTGGTGCTCATAAGTTTACATACCCTGGCAGAATTTGTGATTCTTTGGCCATTTTTTCAGAGAATAAGAATAAGAAAACCTTTACTCTTCTGCCGTAGGAGACATTTTCGTTGTTACAGCAGCGAGGTCAGCAAAGGAAAAGACTGGTATAGAATAGTACAAGATAAAAAATATATACAAATAAAATAAAATAAGGTACAAGTACAATGTGCAAATAGAGTAAATAAAAAATAAAATAAATAAAAAAACATACAAAAAAACCAATGTGCGATATAAGTGTTAGTGTATAAGTGTACAGAAAAAATGTGCAAATCTTTATTACTGTACATTGTACAGAGGAGAAGTATTAAATATCAATGAAAATACAAAAACTTTTCTTTCACTTGACAAGTGGTTTGGTGAAGCCATTTATCACCAAACAAGTGTTTGCTCTTTTTAAATCATACTGACAACAGAAACTCTCCAAATGACCCTGATCATAAGTTTACATACCCTAGTTCTTCATCCTCTGCATTGGTCCCTTTAACATCAGTGACAGATGTTAGTCTTTTGGTAGTTGTGGATCAGACACTTTATTTTCTCAGATGGTAAAGCTGCCCATTCTTCTTGACAAAACCCCTTCAGTTCCTTTCAGATTCTGTTTTCTTAGATGAACTGCATGTTTGACACCTCCTCTAAGTGGCTCAAAGATACTGAGATCAGGAAACTGAGAAGGACACTCCTTCACCTTCACTTTTTTCCTGCTGAAGCCAATGACAGGTCGACTTGGCCTTATGTTTTGGGTCATTGTCATGTTGGAACAGGACCATGCACATTCACATTCAGTCAGAGTATGTAAACTTATCAACACAACTTTAATCGTAAAGTTCAGGATGGACAAAACACTTTACATCTTCACTACCTTATTCCACTTGGCAGCTGCAGGACATGCAGAATGCACCATCATTCATCTTGTTATCAGTCAGCTGTCTCATTAATGTATTTGGTTCATAATTACTATGTGTGAAGCCGGATGTTTTCAGACCAGAAAAAAATCTAACCTAACAAGTTTATACCTGTGTGATTAACACATTTCCCAGAGTTAAATCCTGTCAACCGTTTAATGCTTAAAAAACTAAATGACATGAAGGTTCATGACCTTGGTTTATTTTTGCAACAAAAACAAAACCACTTGGTCTTTGTCTTCATCCCTGTTTATTCTCTGAAAATTCACATAGTCTGGTGTAATGTTATATTACTTGCACTACTAAGCCTTTAAACAGTTTTTGTATTGCTGTCATAACAATAAACATTGTTACAAGAATAGTTTTTTACTCCTGCCAACATGGTTTTACTGACTTCTCTTCGTGGGGGAAAAAAAAATCTATAAAACCAGATGATGTTAACTGGCAAGAATGTTCTTGTATAGTTTATTTGATTTATTTCATAGTTAACGTGGTTTTATTATTATGTACTTTTACCAAACTTTGTACTTGAGAGATGATGATTTGTCAAAAATCAATGAAGTTATATAAATAGTTTGATCAAAACAGTGTATTAACAGTCATAGACATAGTTGTTTGAACCTTTAAGGGCTTCCCCTCTGTGGATACACACATAGATATTATGTTTCATGCATTTAAGGGACTGTACACTAACTTATATTTACTTCACTGAATGTACACTAACTTGAACCTTAACTTAAAATAACCTTAACTTAAACCTCATATGGGATTATTTATATTATAGGGACCAGCTTTGTGTCCCCAGACTGCAACTGTACAAAGAGGTTTATGTCCTCACAAATGAACAAAAACACGGGCACACATAGACACACACAGATTTGTCTTCCGGCCTCCCTCCCTTCAACAAAGACATTTTTATACTGCCTTTAACACACAGCTCAGATGAACAAATTTAGAGTCAGACTGTTTCCAATTGTGTAAGTGGTAGTTTGACTACTCTCACTGTTGCCTCATTTGTGCCCATGTTTCCACCAAAACCTCAAAAGAAACCCAGATTTACTGTGTATAGCAACAACACAATTGGGCTTCATTTTGCAGGGTGTCCTTAAATATTCCTGATTGTCACTCTTCTTTGCACAAACAACAAGTAAACTATGAAACATAAGCTTTGTCTGGTTTAAGGTTTCCACATACAGACAGTGAGCGATTTTCATAGCACGCCATTTTACATCCGTATCTTCTGTAATGACTTTCTGAAAGTGTTGATGCTTTTCAAAGGGTTGGCCTTGCATTCCTTTGGAGGTTCACAGGAAGTGAAGCACAATGGAGGACAAAATGGCCAGAGGCGTTGTCCAGAGACAAGTCACTAGGGCAAGGGTGCGCACACACACACTCATAGAAAAGGGAGCAGAGGAAGTAGTGGGGTGGTGTTAAATGACATGACTAGACTTTCAAAAAAGGTGGGGACTGTGGTGCTTCACAGTGTGGATGAGAAGGGGAAATGCAAACATGTTCCACTTTGCTGACCAGTCGCCTGTATGCGAGTGCCGCCCACAGAGACGCAGTGTCTGCATGTTTTTAAAAGAGCCCCTTTAAGAATACGCAGCATCTGAAACATGATGAGAATGTGTGCATGTACTGTTCTTAATTAAGGAGGGTAAAACAACCAGAGAGATGACTGAGAGCACATACCATTGGCTGTTCAATACCAATTCAATGAGTCTTATAGATTTTCAGCTCTAATGAGATAATCACCCTGGGGCCTCTGGTCACATACAGTACAGCAATCAATTACTGTGGCCTATTTGATTGCATCCATTTCTGGGGTTTGCATGCATGTGTTGTTGCTTTTTTTTTTTTCTAATAGGCTTCTGAATATAGAGAACCAGGATTGCATTCGTATCCCTCCTCCCATGTTCTTTATTTTCCTCCCTCAGTTGCACATGGACATGATTGGTGTGTTATGACTAAAATCTCTGCTATTTAAAGGGTCCACAGTAAAAGTCAGAGTCCCTATCTGAAGTCCTCAACATAGCAGTTAGGTCCAAGTAGGTAATAAATAGCTCTGTCTTGTCTTTCGGTTTAGACTGAAAAGCTTGTCATAAAGATTTGCTTTCACCCTTGAGGCGGGAAGTTTTATCTCTTCAAGGGAACACAACAAAAAAAAAGGATGTTTGTCTGTGGGGAATAAAGTTGTCTGGAGGACATGTAATAAGACGTGTAAATCAACCCAATAAATGTAATACGAGCAATCTCTCATTCTAGTGACACACAGGATGACAACTCTGGCCTGTTTGAGATCTGAATCTTTAAATCAGCAGGAGGTGTACCCGTGTCTGGCATTCTGCAGGCTCTGTCCAGCACCGCGCAGTGTGTTGCTGGGTACAAAGACACACTGTGTTTGTAGTAATGGACCGTACACAGACCTCAGATTCCAGGGGACAGCTGCCACACACACTGCATCGTGACACACACACGATAAAGGCATGCGTGGCCTTCACACACTTGCACAGACTTGGTTTTTCCTTACCCGTGGTGACCTAAAGTGAATGCAGCGGTGGGACAACTATACTCTTTTAGATAAAAATAGGTAATAAACGACTCAGTCTGGTATATAAAAAAAACAGTTTTATTTGTATATTCTTAGCAGCTTATATATAACATAACATGATCCAGAAGTATGGAAGATCCTTCACGCCATATGACTACAACACAGTCTGATGACTCACAAACTGATGATTGCTTGTTATTAATTCTACTTTTTACAAGTTTTTTGGGACATTTTTTTCAGCTGATGAAAAAAGTACACATACCCTTGGGGGTCAATAAAGTTTTATCTGTCTGCATCTGTACAATGTTCCCTTTTATGCTCAAATTAATGAGATGAATTTTGTCAGATGAGTACAGTGTGTGAGAAATGGAATAAAGAAAACTGTAAATAAAATGTTAACATTTAAAACAAAATAGTCTGGGCATTGCACACACTCTGAAAAACTCCCAGTTTACAGTATAGTTACAGTGAAAAGTCTTAGACAAATTTTACTTTGTTGATTTTTTTTCAGGGTTGAAATGATCAATCATATTTATTTCAGATTCTCGTTTCTTCAGATAAAATAAGAAATTACAGGGAATCCATGTATAGCCTTAAAAGACACACAAAAATGGAACTAAATAGATTGTAAAGGTTGAAGTCATTATGTAGTATGAGCTCTCTCCCAATGAACAGAAGCAGCACAAACGATTAGAAACATCTGATGTGTTGAATGAAACCTGGTGAAAAACACCAGAAAATTAATGCAATAAATCTCAAAATGTCTAAGCAAAATGATTGAAGAGAAAGGAACTGAAAAGGGAGGTCATACTAAATATTAGCACTTTGGTTTAAAGTAACTGTTTTATCCCTGAAACGGTTGTTTTTAATTCTGCAATTCAGTTACAAGTCATTACCTGAGCTAGAATTATGCTTTGCACTCGACTTTGGAAAATGTTCTTTTGTTGTGTATTTTAGTTGTGTTTATTTTCTGGGTTAGGCTTAGAATACTGAATACTGCTGGAATTTTTGAATTTCCCTTAAACCACTTAATCTCTGCTATGTGCTACCAAATGTTCAATAACTTTCTGAATTTAACCCTTTGAATACCAATGTGAAAATGTAATGAAACGTGTTTTATACAAAACTACTCATATAATGAAATCAGTCTTATTCCTAACCTTTGATATAAGATAATATGAAACAATAGCAATTCCCCCACCATTAATTATATGGAAAACAGTTCATATTTTGTGCTTTTCAAGTGGTAACAGTTGGTATATAAAGGGTTCAAATCCAGAAACTATTGAACTTTTGGTAGATAAAATCCATCTATCTATCTATCTATCTATCTATCTATCTATCTATCTATCTATCTATCTATCTATCTATCTATCTATCTATCTATCATTTAATTAAATATAGGAAAATCCATCTATCTATCTATCTATCTATATATCTATCTATCTATCTATCTATCTATCTATCTTTAACCCTATTACACTGATTTTCACTCACACAATTCTTGTCATGTGATTTTAATTGTGTTGCTGCCTTTTTAAAGAATCCCCCATGACGTCTTTTTTTTTTTTTTTTTAAATTATATGTGGTATTGTATATTAGGGGGAAAAATAGAAGAGTACTACAATTTAGCATACAGTGTAGTAGTTTTACATAAATTGATGAAAACTTGTATTTTTTCTGGGATATTATATCAGGTGAATTATACCTTATATTAGTGACGGTGTTATTAATTTTAACGTTAGTGTTCTAGGGTTAATTTGTCAGGATTATAACTCCCAGATGCTTTATTTATATACTAAATTCTAAATACCAAGAACATTTCTTGTTGCAAAAAGAAGATATTATCCAATCAAAATCCCCTGCAAAAAGATACCCTCTGCATGTGTTATGTTTAAAGGTATCTAATGTTTTTTTAATGGGAATCCAATATTTAATATCCTCAAATCTGGTTTAAATAAAATGATATGGCCTGAGTGGATGTTAACACTCCTCCAACTTCTTGGCATCATTCATATTCCAGTGATTTGATGAGTGCTGACAGATGGAGGCTCCTTCATTCATTCAAACACTGCCCTCTTGAGGGAGACTCAACAAGTCCAGTCATGACAGGGAAAATAAAAATAAATAAATAAATAAATAAAGATAGGATTAGGGCTCATTAAGAAGAATTTTCTGTTTTCTTCTACTGTCCAGCTCCTTTTAGTGCCTACACTTATACCAAGTGAAGAGACCAGAGATAATAGGGAGCATATATACACTGCTGGGAGACATTCTTGTACCCATTCATTTGAGGCACAGAGATGCTCCTTTCGAGGCCGAACAGTCCGTCCTCTTTTATCCAAGTCTCAAATCAGGGTTTCCAGAGTTCTGGCCAAGTGGTCGTTCATCACGGTTCACAACGACAGATATAATTGTAAATAGCAGCAAATTAAAATAATGACATTGTGAGCCGAATGTTGCATAAGATCATTCAGTCAACAACATTATTATCTTGACCTTTCTTTTCCCTTCTTGTGATTAATCCTTCAGCATCGGGTCAAAAGAATCAAATTAGATCATGAAAGTTATTTTTTATTTGGATGTGGATTTAAAAATAGCGATAAACATGTTTGTCAGGATGTATTATATTTTGCATTTTTATTACATCAAACTATTCAGGAAGATGACAATCCCACTGTAGATAAAGCTTGTCTTCTTAATGGTTATTTTCAATCTTTCTTGAGTAGTCATTCTAGAAAAGCAACATGAGAAGGCAACAAACAGTGCTAGTCAATAAAGAAAAGTATTTATAAAAAACTTTTAAAGACACTTAAGGTATCACCAGGATTTTAGACACATCCCTGTATGTTAGTGCAACAGTAGAGGCATGCAAAAAAGTCCACTAATTTATCTTAAATGTATCAAACTATTCATTTGGGCAGATTAGGATGAGTTAAACACAGCATAAACAATTTAATATTTCCCTTTTGTACCTTTTGGAATGTGTTTCAGGGCTAATGCTGTTGGTTGTGTCCTTCTTTATGCTCCAGCAAACATGCAAAATAAACTTTATCCAAAAAAACATTTAGTTCCAAACAACATATTGTTGTATAGATATGATTTTAAACAATATTCTCCCCAAATTTAAGCTTTTTTTTTAAACATTATTTATGTCATAATTTAATAGTTATAACAAGTAAGAATTAACTCAAAGTTTTGACAGCTTTTTTTGCAACTTGATAGACAACATTTATTGAAAATACTGTCATCTTTTTAATCATAGGTATTAGGAATCGCCATTATACGCTGAAGAAGGAATGTCCGGTGGGCGATTAAACAGTTTTAAACCTGAGAGTGCAGTCCTTTGCTTCTTTACTATCTTTTTAATCATAACATACATATTACTAGTGGTATGATTATTCTTCTATATCTAGAAATAAACATATTTTTTTAAATTAAAAGTACTAAAAAGACAATAAATAAATAAATAAATAAATAAAAATCACTGGGAGCTACTGGTATTAGACTATTGTATTGGTATTAGAATTAAAAGATCCAATTCATACATTTTTATTTGCTATAGTACTTGACAAGAAAAAAAACACAGTATGTTTGTAACAGAATATTGTGCAGAATAAAACCTGTCCATATAGTGAGAGGCTGACGTGGTAGTTTACAGCTGTCTGAAAAACAATTGTTCGTGATTTCAAGTATTGATGAGGCTGTTGGAACAAGTAGAAATGCTGAAGTTGCATAACACACCAGCTTTCCAAGTAAGTGGAATAGACAGCTATGTCCTCTTATTGTGTGTAACCCTTCAGCTCTGAGGATGTGCCAGATTTTTTTTTAGTGAAGGATGGATGGTCCCGCTGTCTGCACAAAGCCAGCTCTGATTATAGCCTTCTCACCGACATCTCGACGGTTGTCAGTCATAGTCTCAATTTAGACCTCTATGGGTTTCTTTATAGAGCCCTTGGGCCTCGGCACTGTTTTTTTTTTTTTTTTTTTATCATGATAACAGTAGAATGAGGCCTAAATAACAATCAGATGCTCACCAGATTGCAAGACAGCCTAAAGCATCGAGAGTATGGTGGAGTGTAATTTTTTTATGGAAATAGCAAAAAAAAAAAAACAGTACTTTTCAGTCCATAAACATGAAATGTCTCTCCTCGTGGCCAAACTTGGAGAGTGTGAGGTCATTGTACAAGTTTGTTAACTACTTGATCACACTGGTTACAACAGAAAGCCTTCTTTTCAGGGGGAAAGAAACTAAAAAGATATCATCGCACTGTTGTGTCCAAATTCTCCAGTGTTTAACTCCATTTTCAGGAGGGTGAATTATTCATAATGTGTCAGCTACAATTATGCAAAACAGGCTCCGTGTTCAGCTTTTCTGTCCCTAGAAACATAAAACAGTCAGAGTTTTCTAAACGTGAGTGAGAGTAATCATGTAAAGGTTTCGGTTTTGCCTGAAACAAATGGAAATGTATGACTGTTCACCTGTCATATCAGGTTTTATTATACTGATAAATGCTTCAGGGTCACATTAGGAATCAATCTTAGCACATGTTATATGTAATTGTGAACGTTGTAATAAATGCCCCGTATGACATTTTGTCATCACGCATCTAAACTTGACTTCTGCATTATTATTGTTGACAAAGATATATTGAAGTACATAATGTTCTTCCACAGAGTTGTTGTCCAAGTTGTCCGCACCGAGCAGTGATGTGCTAGCTCACAGCCGTCTGAATGTAATAGTTCACAATGACAAGTATTGATGAGGCTGTTAGTACATTTACAAATGCTGAAGTTGAGCATGATTCTCGATACACAAGCCAGGAGCTTCCAAAGTAACTCAAATAGACAGACAGTTGGGAGTTGAACCCATACCAGACACTCTGTGTGGCGCGTACATGCTATTCCAAAGTTTGCAAGACTTTATTGCATATGTCCTCATTTGTCAGTGGTCAGATTCCATTGGGTTAATGACCCAGAGATGGTGCCCAAGCAGCTCCGAAAACGATGAATCAAAAGACAAGATCAAAACTAAGGAAACTCATGTGATTCCACCAAAGTAACTAATGAGCACTTTCCTGCCCTGTAATAATGGATTAAATTCATTCATTTTTTTTTTTTTTTTCAAGGCAGAATTATATTTTTCAGGATATCAGTTCCTTAAATGTGTTATAAGTTTAAGAAACCGTAGAGAATTCAAAAAATATGATAGCAAGTTATGGGAAATTGGGTTGTTGGACAGCACACAAGCACACAGATGAACGCAAAAGAATTTCACTGAGTACAAAAACAATTAGTTGTTCAAGCTCGTTCCATGAACAATATAAGATGAATCAAAAACTACATGTGCCTCTCATTATAAGATCCAGATATGATTACAGTCTACCAGACTCTTTATAAAAAGTAACAGAGGCAAAGCCACATATTTTCATGTCCTCTGGATTTGGTCAAAGATAACTGAATTTGGGACCAGTGTAATGAGGACTGATGAGGTTATTTGTTCGAATGAACAAAACGAATGTTTTCAGTCCCAGACTGGAGGATACTGAAAAATTATCTATTCTACAAATGAGGATGAGTGATTAATATCCTGATGTCTCACAGTGGTTTGAGAAAGATGTTTTATAAGTTTAAAAGGCTGTTATACAATACTTGAAAACATAATCCTCACAAATCAGTCCATGGATGTATCATTTATGACAGGTCAAAGCAGAACTACGCATATATGGTTACAAAGCAGTAACCATACATTATTACTGTACATTATGTAATGTACTATATATCAGTTACTGTATATATGCATTGAAACAAGACAGCGGTCAATACTAGATTGTCAAAAACAGTGTTGCTGCAGTTACGTGATCAGAAACAAATGCACTCTTGTGCTTACATTGTTAGTCTTTATGTCTGCCATCACAGCGTGCACATGTGTAAATAATCTAAAATCGGCAGAGACTTGGAGTGCTGTAGCGTTGATCAACTGCTGTGCGTTGACCCTGGACACATTTAAAAGTGTTTCATTATTGACAGTGACTCTGCTCTGGATCACTTTGTTTATTCCACTGTATAAAATTCCACAGCTACTTCTCCATACTTTCCATTGGCTCAGCCGATTGTCATGATACGCATAATTCTCTCCAAACTATATCAGTGAATTGTCAAAATGAAAATCATTTATCATTGTTCAGATATTCCGAACAGCGCGGCGAGGAAATAAATCAACAAAAAGAGAAGGTGGATACCAAATATGGTCGATATGGATTGAACTAAAATGCGAATGTTTTATGTATTGTCACTGGACCAAGAGGTCACTGAGAGGTGATTGTTTCAGCGTCGCTTCAGCGGAGACATGATAAGCCTTTAAGTCTAAAGATGGATTCTTCCACCACTCTGCTCTTTCATCCGGTTTCCACACAGGAAAACAGGAGATTTAACCCTGCCTGTTATAAATCAGACTCCAACCATTTCCATTGTTTGTCTTAGAGCTTTTCAGAGAATCTTCAAAATAGAAAGTACGCAATTGACACAGCCTCGCAGCCAAGTAGTAGGAACTGTGGGAACTGCAGCGGTGGCCAGCTTGGAGAGGCTGACTGGACCTCAGAGACCACACCAGGCTGTTGGCTAACCACTGTGAGACTCTCAGCACACCGCTCACCAGCAGCACACAGCGCGCTCACACCAGCCGCAGGTGCTATTCTTAACTGGAAGAGAAATGATTCACACTGCAACGTAAGGGACTTGCTTTTTCTGTGTTCACTCACTCACACTGTGCCAACTTTATCTGCACTTTCACATTGTTTTGAGTCAAGGTCAATTCAGCTGTTATCACTGCAGGATGTTTTGTTTTGTATCAGTTAGCACATATGACCAGTAAAACACAGCAACAAAACGGTAACTGTTAAAAATGTCCAAAAAATGCACATGTTAATGCTTTTCTACACACTATAAAAAAAAGATCTAAATATAAACAGTGCTGCAGGCATGGAAACAGAAGGATAATTAACACCGTAGCTTACCAAAGGTGTTATCTACTGTACTTAAAGAACTTATTTTAACTTCAACATAGGACTCAAAATAGGCCAAAACACACATGACACTCCCTTCCTATATAATACAAAATGCAGTGTTGGGCAAGTTACTCCATAATACACTACTTATTACTTATTACTGTCATTTTAAAGTAATGCCTTACTTTACAATATTACTCTATTGAAAAAGT
>JAPTYR010000012.1:18805737-18819270 GCA_029814505.1 Siphamia roseigaster
GTCTTTACCATGTAATCCAGTTGTATTTTGCACATATTTCTACTGGACTAGGGGTGTAACAGTGCACTCATTTGTACCAAAATAATATATTGGCCGGTTGATATATTGAGGTTGGTCAAAAGAATGTTAGTTTCCATGCAGTGTGGGTTAGGTTACGTCAAATAATTCTACAAAAGCCCCACAGGTTGAAAACTAGAAAAGCACTCAGAGTGCAAACCTCCGCCAAGGCAGAGCACTTTTTGTTTTTGTACAAGGATGCATGCCAGTCATGCCAATGCATGCTAATGTATTGACCCCTTGTGGCATGCTGCAGAATTGCAACGAACAAACGCACATACAAACGCACAATCGAATGATCACATAACCTCCTTGGCGGAGGTAATTATCTACAAACAACAAAAACGTGTAAAATAACTGAACTCACATGGAAAGAATCTACATATATGCAACTATATGTGACATATATATGCTGACCATTAATTAGGCAGAAATGCCACTCATTAACCCTGACAAGATTGCAGCGCCATCAAAAAAGCAAAGGGTGGATACTTTGAGGAATCTAAAATATAAAATATAATTTTGGAGTTTGCTACTACAGTATGAAGTACATGTAACTTAGCATCTTCAGATTTCCTTAAGTTATATTCAATTATTTACATCCATTATGAATATCTATATTAGTTGATGGCAAGTGTCTCGTAGCTTTTCACATCAGGTTTTTATTTGTTTACTGGCTTCCCATGAAACTCTAATGTCTATACCCAGAATTCCCAATTTGAGTTAAAAGTGCAGCTAATCAAGTCAATTTTCAACGGTTGTCAAATATTTGAGACATGACAAGGCCTAAAATTCAGATTAGTTAGGAGAAAAAGAAAAAAACAATCTGTCTTGGTGATTATTAACTCCAAAATTCAGTACAATTTTTTAAAACAATTTACTGAGTAATAAACTTGATGACATTCTAAATGTGCTTTGGGTCTGACATGTCCCACCTTCATTACTATTAGTCACATGTCCCAATTCATTAACGTTGAAAGAAGTTTTATTTACATCTATATCACTGTGAAAATGACAGTATCAGAAAATGCACAGTATATATTTGATTTGATTTTAGTCTTAATATTTTTACATCTAAGTGGAAATAAGCAGTGAATTCCAGGGGTTCGTCGTTCAGGACTTTTGCATCCATGTGGTAGTCACATGTAGCAGCAATGTTATTTTTTACTGTTTACAGGTCATCTGTCTCTTTGACTGCCACAAACTAGAAAAAGATGGTTTATTAAAATAGCAAAATACAGTTTGAGCAGAATTATTGTAATGAAAAAGGTACAACATAAGGGAGTCGAAGTTGTAAATAATAAACCACTCATAATGATGTTAATACCTCAGCCATTTATTCTTAAACATAAGAAAGAAGGGACTTCTCCAAGGTAAGAAAATAACATTGCAATTTAAAATCAAGTGCACTTCAACAATGTCTCCATCTGTAAGGGAGCAGTCCCTTCCTACTGTGTGAAGTGAAATACACAAAATCAAAAACACATCCGAAGAATCAATCTTTACTGTAAGGCTTTGGGTGGGGTGCTGTGTCGTTACGGTTGTAATGCGTTCTGAGATGTCAGTGTAGGTGACATAGACAGTACACATGGACCTAACCACTCTACAACCTGTTGAACATCACCACAATGTTCTCTGACATTTGTACACCAACAAAATCACAAACATGGAACAAGTTAAGACTATGACTGTGTAACAGACTCCAGGAGGAGTCAGGCAGTGGGCTCAGTTGTGCTAAAAGTCCTCCATTAGCCTTTTGTCGGAATGGGAGCAAGAAGGAAAATGAGAGCTGTGGTGTTGGGGCTGTGTCTATGCCAAACAGTATTTGCAAATTACATCTCGTCTTAGTTCGAACACTCAAGTGCCAGATGGATGGAGTTTATTGCATCATAGACAATTCAGATAAGTTCAGCCAGATGAGTTTCCATGATGCAAGACATCACTTGTCAGAAACAGAGGGGTTGAGTGTCTTGCGTTTTTGCCTACTTTAGAGCAGATGGCTGGATCATGCCACATGGGACTCAGCATTAGAATGGAAATAACAGGAAGTCATTTGTAAGTCAATTTAATGTACTTTTCTGCCTTAAGAAACAAATGGTACCGAGCTTTATTTGCATTACTGAGCAATCCGCCTCCAATCTGGTAATGTGTTCAGTTTTTAGCACTATAAATCACTTTCAATTACTGCCTGGCTGACCCAGCTCAGACTACTATTATTGGTGACTCATCCTAAAAACAATACAGATCATGACACAGTTAGCTAAATGATTAAGACAGAGAAGTAGGTCACAATCGCTCTTTCATTGGATACATCAGTTTCCTCCTGTAGAAAAAAAAATAAAGAACCTTCTTTAGACTACAATAAAACAATTAACCTAGGATCAACTTGTAACCGGACACATCTAAAGAAAAGTGAACAAAATATTGTTTTAAAGGTGTAAACAAACAGGAAATAATGTTTCATCTGCAAATCAACACTCAAAACCCCAACATCAAATGACACTATCTATATAATAGCCCAGTTATGAGAGTAAAATTCAGCAATTCAGAATTGCCTTAGTGTGTGTTACATACTCAGTAAATATAAGAATGTACATCAATGGCATTTCACATCTTACATTCGCAATAATACATTATATACTGTACCTTGAGTATAACTCACACAATGATGCTGCAACAATGTGAAAACAAGATGAAGCAATATTGATTACAGTGCTTCCCATTCAGAAGGTAACAGACAAAAAAACCCTACAATGTCTTAATGAGGCTGTTGAGTTTTGATCTACAATATCACAAATAATAATAAGTGGTTAAAACACAACTTGTGCAAATTAGTCATTGAACAGCAGGTGGCAGTGTTTATCTGTTACTCAATGCATGACAGTGTTAAAACAGCTGTACAGCCATTATAGAAGTTTCTTTTCATACATACTGGGCTGATGCACCATTGCTTTTACACAAAAATAGTTGTTAGGTATTCAAAAGAGTGTAATCCTCATTTCAGTCACCATATCACACTTGGCCTAATATGGCATCCCAATGTTTAAGAACACAAGCCTGTGTTTCAGTGTTTAATGTGCAACATCAGTGAGAGAACAGTGGCTGTACTACAAAACACTACAAAAAATGCAGAATAGAAAAATTCTAGCATGGCTATTTTGTCTAACACTTTGTTTCCTAGGCTCTTCACTGATAGAGGTAGCTGCACCTCGTGGAGCCTCAAAAACGTGATGACTTAATCAATAAGCATGTTGGTACAGGCAGTTGATGCTTTAAAGTACATACCCTCATCCTGGACCAATTCAAAGAAATTCTTGAAAAGAAATCTCAATTTCAAAAGACATGTCAAACTTTTCGTCAAATTAAAGAGAGTTGTTGCTTTTTAGTTTCAGGGGGAGGGCAGTATTGTAGAGCAGATGCTAATACTTGAATGAGTGAAACCCCAGTCATTTTTATGACTTCAAAGCCAATAATAAACATTTATAACTGGCTTTTTTACATTAGGTTACTTGGCACAGACAGTCCTGGTGTACAATGTGTTTGTGTTTGAGTGAGAGCACTGAGGTAAGTGGTTCTCCGCCTGTTGCTACATCTCAGTATATTGTTTTTTTTTTGTTTTGTACAATACAAATGTTAAATGTTCTGCATGACTGTAACTATTTGTTATACAATTTAATTTAGTGGACAGGGAAATCTTAATTGTTGTGTGGTTTGGGGTTCATGATGGAGTCATGGTAAATAGGTACAGTGTGACACAATACTTGAAAATGATTTTACTACACTTGACAATGGTCTCAAGTATTTGAAGTACTGCGTACGGTTAATCTTGCCAGACACTCCAGCGGTCCCAATAGCTTGCAAAATGTGTGAAATCATGTGTATTGCCACACAGATTTTGAAACATTTTCAAGTGTGTGTTCCATACACTTAATTGCATGCGATGACCAAAGGACAGGACTCAGAGTGGACAGGAACAACCTGTGTGTGAACCAGGGCTGAGACCTTCACTGGGAGCCAATGTCACAGTGGAACATTGTGAAGCCGCCCCAAGAGAAGCATCACAACCACGTTCATGTTTTAAATCAGCAGAGTTTGAGACAGGCTGCCCTTAAATATAACTCCCTGTGATAATATTACAATCTCTTGACTTTCTCTTCTTGCCAATAATGAGTCAGAGGCTACGGTAATACTTGACAGTTCAGTGCATGTTTTGAGATCCTGTTTAAAGACTAGATTTTATGACAACAGAGTGTTTTATAAAACCGTGGTCTAAAAATGGCTGCACTGCATGACCTCTGGCTGTTTTTATTTAAATAAGTTTCTTTCTTTCCCACTGACCCGAATCTACATGCTGCTAATGCTCATGGGACTATGCAACGTCAAAATTATAGAAAACTGCAGTAAAACTCTGCGCACATTGTCTCTGGCCAATACAGGTCGACCCTTGAGTGACATATTGTGTTCACTAACAGTACGTAGAGAAAACTAAGAAAATTCCAACCCTAAAGCATTTAATTCAAATTAGAAATGTAGCAAAATCACTTCCAAGAAAGCTGCTGTACTTGTCCAAACTCAAATGAAAATGATCCAAATGCATGTTTTCAAGCTTCAAATGAACAGATGATGGTAATAAGATGTATACTTGCAATGGCATCACGCAGTGAGGTCAAATGCAGGATTATCTATATGCATATCATTCTGCCACCTGCATCTCGTTGTATGTCATGAATTCAACTAAATATTTCAAGAACTACCATGGAAACTTAAAATTATAACTGTACAAATCACTTGTAAATACAATATGGTGGTTGCATGCCTCAGCATCCCAAGTTAAGCTTTCAAATCCCCACAATTAGAAGCAAGTTCTGCATAATTGTGATATGAAATATCTCAATTACATATAACATGGCATTTTACATGTACATTTGAATACTGTTGTACATGCAATTTACCGCATGGAACATAAAAATGGGGGTGCTGTGCAAAAGTTGGTTATACTGTAATGTCATATACAAATATAACATGATATATAAGACTTAAGACAAATTGACAATACCTACACATTATAGACACATTGCTGATACATTCATATATGTCAACACATAAATATGTATATACAGTATACATGTATATCTTCATATGTATACAGATATATCAAAGGAGGAATAAATAGTGCCATTAATGAGGTGAGAGCCTAGTTGAACTCGTTTGTTTTCTTGTCAAGTCAATTGCTATCCTTCCGGATTTGTTGTTGTGCCCCTGACCATAGAGACTGAACAACTGGCGCTCTTTACTGACAGCAAAGCTGAAATGATGCTGGTGATCATTCAGCTATAAAAGTTCCAACTTTCCATCTCAAACTGTCTCCAAAAGTTCTTTAATTCTCACAGTTCAACCTTCATGGGAATTTCTAACAGCTCCATCTGTCTTGTTTTCTCTAGGGGAGTGACCTGGTGCAGGTTTGAACACTCCCACAGCATCCTCTGTGGCACTAGGATCTACTTTACAGGATTATACTTTATATTAAATACAGTGTCTTTCCAAAGGTATTATTGAGGAAACTATCATTGCCTATATGTAACTACTAGAGTCTGAAAAGTCGTATTTAGATGCGATTACATTCTACAGAACTGATGGGGTATTGACATATATTGCAATGCTTTAGTACTGACAAACAAAAAAGGCTTTGTATTTGGATCCTGTGTGCACATGAAGTCGTAATAACTTACGGTATGACACACACTTTGGAGTGAGACAAGTGATATGTTGTGACCTGTGACAAACTGTGTTGATGAAACAGTGGTATTGGATACTGACCAAATGGCTGTGTCAGGGAGCTGGCAGTGGACTACTCTGGCATGATGACTGGAACTTTCTGTTGAAAATGGGAGGCATCCATCCCTGCTGATGCATTTGACAGTTAAAAACCAAAGGCCTCTGGTTTAAAGGTGATAAATTGAGGCTTACAACACCCATATGCAACTGCCACTTTGTGTGTCAGTGATGAGGGAGCATTTGGGGTATATTTCTGAGTAGTTAACCGGTACATTACAAGAGCTGATGACTTATTTGATAGGGGAATCTTTGGACTTCTGCAAGTAATTCCAGGAGCATAACCTGTACAATTCATGCAGAAATTGCAATTAAGGAAAGCATGTACAGATGCAATAATATACAGTAGAAGACATTCGGTCTGTGACAATTAAAGCTAAATGGCTACCAGTAAATACTTACCGTATTAAAAAAATATATACTTAGCCTATTAGTGTTGAAGGTCACATGGTTTTACCACAGCATATTGATGTCTATTACTGAAACATCTCCTGTAATGTAGCAACAGCTAAATTGGAGCCCAGGACAGCAGCTTTTATTACAAGGTAGAAGTGGAAATATTCCATTATCCACTTCTACCTGTAATAATAATCCTGTTCAAATACAGCCATGTTTTAGACAGTTTTCAATTGAGTGTTAACTTCTTTAATGCATCATTTATCTGCTGCTGCCCTCATAACGTGGATATATTAGGTCAATACATTTAAATATGCTGGAAACGCAACTGGTTCGACATGGGATTTATCACAATGATGCAATACAAATCATCATCCAATTTTTCCCCATGTTGTCATCGTCATATTCACTTTAGCATTTTAGTTTTGTCCCTCTTTCCCTCTAAGAGACATATTCATATTAAATGCACCAAGTGCCAGGGTAAATATGGTATTTCACAGGAATCATTGCATCGTATTTTTGTTTAGCCAATACATTTAAATCCATTTATGGTGAATCTATCTGTCAGCATATGTGTTCAGTTAGTCCACTTGACTCTGCAGTAGTTTGTTGAGTATGCAGTCACTAAAGTCAGTGTTTTTGTGACATCCTGTACAGCTTTGGCTTTTAACTGAAAATGAAACCCATTTCAGAACAAATGCTGATATATCCTGTATATATGTAATATACTGCCATTCAAGTAAAATACATTGATGTAATTTTTGCCTGATTTCCCATCACAACTTTAAATTAAATAGAGGAAATGATCGTGTTTCGTCATGAATGCCTTTCCATATCTGAAAGGTATTACATAAATATGACCGGTATAAACATTTTCCATGCAGCTCATTATTTTTTTAATTAGCATGACTTTTGCTGTTGTTGATGCTGGCTTTACCAACACCACTGCGCTGTATCAACAACCGTCTTCACTGCACATAAATGTTAATGCTACCACTTTCAAACTATACGCCAGAGTGTCTCAGGTGCCGACTACAATGCTACATAGTGCTACTAGAGGGGGAGGAGGATTTGAATGGTTGAGTATGTGGAAAAAATTTTGTAGCTTGTGCATAAAACATCAGCCCCAATTGAACATTTGAGGAATTAAGGTCAGCAACTAAGGTTTGGGGGGCTTCTTCAGTTTTCATGGAATGTTTTAACATTTTTCACCATCTATTTACATTTTGACATATCTTAATATTTCCTTAAACCATACGTCTCATAACATACTTCATGTGATCTATGTTTTTTTTTTTTGTTGCACCATATGAACTGAACCAAGCAGACAGACATGTCCACTATTAAGGAATTTTTCATAGCATTGCGCCGTTTTGGAATTTATGGAGTTATCCCGCTGGCGGAGACATTACTGATATTCCCGGCAGTGGAAACTATGGAATGATTGTGCTATAATCTTCTATTTTCTACCACTATCAAAGAAACCTTAAAAATAAAGGTGAAGGTTTCCACCTTTTAAATTTGTGGGAATTGAAGGAATGCTTACTGAGAGCAATTTAGAGCTTTCAGGTTTTTAAAGTGTGACAACTGCACATCAGTACGGAGTTAGAAAAGAGGTTAGGTATTAGAGATCGTGCTCATCAGGAGCTTGTGAAGAAGATCAACGGCCCATTGCAGAGCAGCAGCAAGACGTAGATTGGACATTAGAAATAAACAACATTAAAGATGGCAGATGAGAAGTGTGTCTGCATGTGTGTCAGAATGTGTGAGCATGAGGCAGAAATATCTATACTAAGAACCATGTGTATAGATTTGTGTGTTAAAATACCCCTGGTGAGTCAGATGGGTGCTGGTTTGATCAGGGTGGGGTCAGTCTCAGAGAGCAGCTGAAACCTGTGAAAGGCATGATGAGAGAAGATAGGACATAGGGTCTCTTAATACCACCTTCTCCTGCTTTCATTTGGTCTTTAGCTTGCCCACCTCCCCATTCAGCTTGCCCTCCTTTGCCAGTTTCTCATTAAGCTGGCACAGTTGGCGAAGAAAGCCGTCATTAGGACCAATTTCTCTCTTATGCCTCACAGTGGCCACCGCCAACCGAGCATCCATTTTATGGCGCAGCATGAGGTAAGCAACAACCATGGTAGGGGAGCGGCTGTAACCCTCTCTGCAGTGTACGTACACCTTCCCTGGAGGACAGATAGAAAAATAGGACATTAAAATAAGTGCTATATATGGCTCAAGGCTGGTGTAAAATCAAATGTTAAAAAAAACCTGTCAGTTAAAGCCATCCATTCAGAGATCTAATCATCCTGACACTCAGAAATAATTCTAAATTATAAATACAATCTGCATTTAAAAAAACTGTACATACTTTAGATAAATAGATCTTTCACTCTTTTTACATGAAATGCAAACCACAAAGATCATAGTTAGTGTGATGTACTTTGAGACAATGGCTTAAAAAGTTAAAAAGAAGGATAATTAGGATAAAGAAGGAAGAAGCAAAGTGGAGGTAAAAAAAAAAAAAAAAAAGACAAATTAAAAAAGAAAACAAAGGAGAGAGTAGTAGTGTTTAGGGAACATACGCTGTGACCAGTTTTGCCTAGCAAAGCATCTTCACTGCCAGGAGATGCAAATACAAGACCTGACCTCTGCTGCAGAATCGGCAAAGTCAATCATCTTCAATGTTTCCACATTCTACAGCAAACCTACAATCTGCATACTGCAATGTACACTGTGTGTGTACATGCAGGCTGTATATACAGCGGCTGAACACAAGAGGAAAGCAGCAGAGCCACACATGTTCATTCATGTGTTCGCTTGTGTTTGTAAATCACAACATGTTTGTGTGCACATTCTGGGAGTTGTCCCTGTCAAACTCACATTACAGATAAGCCATAGTCCCATGAGGAATTCAATTTGGCAACGTTCACAAAGGCTGTGACGTGCCGAGCTCAGGTAAGATCTGCAGAATCTGCACAATATCTGAAACAGAACACCTCTCTGTGTCCCCTCCTAGATTCTCTCTAACATCTACCTCTCCTCATGTCATTCTTCTCTTGTCTATACTCCACTCAGAGCAGTCCTCTGTCCATGAAATGACCTCTTCAATATCTAATCACCCTGCCTTCCACAGATCAATGCTGATTCTACTGTATCCTCTTGTTAGACACACCAGATTTTTGGCTCACCCCTTCACTCATTCGTACAATCCATCATCCACCAGCTGCCAATTCCCTATTTCACTTTCTTTTTCACCTATTCACTTACTTGCAGGGCACAACTATGGTTTTTCGAGTTCTCACTTATTGATGTCATTAATAAAAATTGAACTGGAAGTTTTTAGTGTGAATAAGGCTAAACAATTAATTTCAATATGACAGAAATAGTTAAAAGAAAGAAGGAGCTGCTTGCACACAGATGCCAAATCAGGTTCTCCAGTTATAAAGGAACAGGCAAGTTTGGTACAGGTCCCAGCATAAATAAATAAATACATACATACATACATACATACATACATACATACATATTTGCAATCCAACACAACAGCAAAAAATGTTTTGTTCTTTTTGATTAAACAGAAAATATATAAATATGGTGACAGCCTTAAATATGAGCTTGCATATACATCTAATGTAGAGTAACTTCACAGTAAAGGCAGAGACATCAAGCAACAATGCAGCACCTCATTAAAACCCTGACCTCTGACCTTTTCAGGACCAGACCTGTAGGGGTCAGAAAAAGTCGAAAGATAATTTTGCTGCCAGCACAATGTCAAACTAATACAAAACAGCAGCAAGAGCATGAGAGACACTCTCCAATTTCTGCTCTCTCTCTATTCACTCCTCTCCTCTAAGCTGCTTTTTGTTACAATATCCCTTCACTCCTGATTTACCGTACAGTACGCTGTTCCACAGTCACCAAACTGCCTGAGAATTAAGATGCTTTTCTGTGTCAAAGCCATTAATAAATCTATGCCATAAAATACAGGTTCAGCACACTAATTAGACACATCCCTCATATATGGTGACAAAAGGGCTATATTTAGTTGGGAAAAACTTTTTTGGGGGGTGGGAAGAGCTGGGGACTCATGGGATTGATTGTTTCTTATGGTATAAAGTTTCTGCTTTCCAAACCATTGCACAATACTAGATTATCTGCCCCGCTCTATAAAACAAAAGGCTAACTTAAAACGTACCTTTTGGGTGTCTTCTGAAAGAAATGGAGGGATATTAATACACAATTTCACTGCACAGTTATTAGATCTATATCCCAGTTTCAGTTAAATATAACTATGCCATTGTAGAAAACATGGAACGTTTTGACAGTATTGACATCCAGGGACATAATGTGATAATAGAATATGGAGCAAGGCTCAGGAGTGTGTCAGATTTAGACTCAGGGTCATCATATTTAGGGTAATTTCCTGTCTTTATATCACAAATTTATAACAGCGCAACAATTAGTAGAGTCCTTCCATCAGGTCCACTAAAGGATTTCTGTGTTACTCACTCTATTTGATTCATTTGACAAGAAACCACAGGAGGTTTGTTTTCCTTTCTCAACATAGAGAAACCATTTTAAGCAGGGAATACTGAATGGAGAGATGTATTTTGATACTTTACACTTTGGATCTCCTCAGCCTTTGAGAGATTTTGTACAGACAGTTTCTTCATTCAACCGTGTTGTGATTTAGGGCTCCACAAATAAAATTGAATTGAATATTGGCAGCGAAAAAACATGCAACTCTCAACATGCAAAACATTTTTTTTCCAAGTCACTGCTGACATCTATTATTTAACTTTAGACTGTGCATGTCCAGTTTATGGATTTGCTGCAACATTTACATGTATAATTATTGATAAAAGGGATGATTTAATTATTTAAGAGTTGATTAATTCTATTTTATGTCTGTCTTGTTATAGAAAGTAACATAAAATAATTAAAATAATTCACTGTCTCGCTAAAGAGCTATCAACAGCCACCAGAAGAGTTGACATTAACAATTGACAGACCTTTAACCAAAATCTAACACATTTTCTCTCTCTCTCTATCTTAAAAGGTGTATATCTATGTGTATCAATTTCTTAAAAATATGCAAAAGGTGAGTATTATCTTTCCTCACTTGGGGTAAAAGTATTGTTGTGCTGCTCTATAGCAGCACTGCGCCTGTATATAATTAGACCAACAGACTTTAACATCACCGATATATGAGTCTAACACTGCTGATGTTGTCTTCTACTGACAACCGCAGCACTGTGGTTATTAAAGTGACAAATCCTGTATCCCAGATGACAAGACAACAGAATAGAGCAGACTCACCTTTGCCATTATTATGTGCTAGAGCCTTGTCAATAAAATCTGCCCCCTCCTCAAAGAAGGCACTGAGGTTGAACTGCTCTGTGTCATTGGCCTGGATACCGTGGTATGCGATGCCCGTGCCGGTGTAGAAATCTGCACTGGTGTTGACATGCATGAAGGAGGTACCCTCTGCCATGTTGAGGACATGTGTCACTCCGAGTTTCTGAAGACGCATCGTATTCTGGGCTACAAACCTGGATGAAAAGAGGTACAGTATTAGAGTGAAAGAGTAGAACTTGTTTTGAACTTTTCATTTTTTTGTTTTTATTTTGCTTTCAGGCTGGTATTGATGCCAATTGTAATTTAGTGTAGAAGATGCAGTTTTAGTTGTATGTTGAGGAAGTTTAACTTTGACTTAGCTTTAGTTTTTAAGCTATTATGACAAATATACTCATTTATAGAAGCTGATAGAATATATGATGAAAGACAGAGTGACACTAAATATTGCAGTTATTAAATGTCCCATGTTCTGCAAAGCCATTTTTATTCCTGAACACAAAGTTAAATTAACTTTTCTTGACCTATAGGAGAGTTTGGTAATTACCACCTGGAGCTAGTGCAAAACTTCACAGTGTAACTTCACCTCATTCTGCAAAATTCTGAAAATTACTACAAAGTCCAAAATGAGCTGAAATGGAGGCGACTAGTGTCAATGTTCAGCTGTGGATTTGAGACACGAGGTGGTCAGGGACATGTGTATGACAGAGATTCAAAACATTTTTATGCAGTTGTAAGAGTCTCAGAAAGTTAGTTTGCGTTCTTACTACTAGTTTTACCACCCAAGAAAAGGTCTGCTAAGCACATTTATATGTATACTATATTTAGAATATTGTCCCAGCCTTCTTTTTTAATCATACAGTCCTTTCCCACAGGGGCCTGAAGTGGTCATTAATCTGCAAATACAAAATGTGCACTTCTGCAGCCTGTGGTGTTTGCCATTTTAGTTCATTTGTATTATTTCTCAATGCACAACCAACAAGCTAATTATCCAATTAATACAGCAGTTATTTAACAGTGTGCCCAATGAGTCCAGATGTTAACAGAGCAATGAAAACAGCTTCAGTTCAACTTTGTGAGAAAATGTATGTAATTTGGAAGAATCTAAGAAAAGTACAGGTGACTGAACACCTTTAACTAGAGGGACTAACAGTGACTTTTTTTATACATATTTCATGATAGACAGTTGTACTAAAACAATACTATGAGTACAACTAGCCTATGTCACAAAATGGGTGGGAAACAGATAAAGTATAGATAAAGTCAATAAAACGTTTGTCTATGCAGGTGTTCGATAGCTGTGGGAAAATCTCTCTGCAATAAGATGTCCCTAATCTAGTAAAATGCATTAGGTGATGCTGCTGATGGTGAATCAAAGTTTTCTTCTCTTATAACAAAAACGGTGAGTATGAGAGAAAAACACTGAAAATAAAACCTGACATGTTTTAGTCAGTAGTATTTTGACAACATACATAGCATACAACATACATATGGCAGTACATTCCATGACAGTTTCAATAAAAATACAGAGCTGAACATTTTATGCCAACATCTCTTTAAAAAACTATTCTGGATATAATTCATCCTCATATCCTCTAATTAGCCAGTGTAGTAGGTTAAATGGCAGTAGGCCTACAAGTTTCTGCATTCAGTTTTACATTTTTCATGTTTTTTTTTTTGTCTTTTTGATGCTTTTTTTTTTCCCAAGTGAATAAATGGCCTATATAATGGCATGGCAAAGACTGTGTTTTTTCAGTGTCTATAGATGGACACAATTCTTTACAGTGATTTTACATTGATCTTTGGTTTCTTATTGATATGGTCTTGACCATCATTTTCCACATTTTTCTTTTTGATGGGTGTTCCAAGTTAATAAATATATGTTGACTT
>JAPTYR010000012.1:18880552-18897098 GCA_029814505.1 Siphamia roseigaster
CTGGAGGCAAGGAGGGTGAAGTGTCTTGCCCAAGGACACAACGGACTGACTAGGACAGAGCAGGGTTCGAACCGCCAGCCCTTCGGTTGTTGAACAACCCACTCTACCAACTGAGCCATGGCCGCCCCAAATGATATGCACTTTCATGTACAATATTAGGACGTATTGCAAATGTGTGAAAATCAAAACAGAGTGGACTGTTCCTTTAAGCCTATTTTTTTTAATTAATGACACAAAGACATTAAACCTCAATAATGCAGGAAACCACTCACAACAATGCATTAAACAGGCATCGTGACACCACAAATATTAGATCATGTGCTGCAATAAGTTAGTGAAAGCAGATATAAATACCACCGAGAAAAAGGGGCACCAAAACTGTACAGTCCTTATTGTTAGGGGTACTTAAAAGCATTTGAGCGATGCATATCAATGTTTACTTTGTTGTATTGCACCTTGGCAGCAAAGCGTTGCTGGGTCTGGGGTTATATGTCTCAAAGGCACTGGATGCTGAGCCTGCTGATCTTGACAAACCAGATGATACTGCAGAGCAGATAAAAAAGGAAATAACACACACAACCATGCACACTATTAGAGTAGGAACAGAAAATTCTGCTGAAACAACACATTTTTAAAGCCCGTTTGCAAGTTTACTTCCGTTGTTTCAAGTAAGGGTCAAACTCTTTCTTTTTTATCCACAACCGAACCAAAAAATTGTCAATATTCCAGTCAGCCGCAGCACATGCTCACTCATATATGATGTGTCAGTTGTACCCATTCCGACAGTGGTACTACAGTGTGGGGCTTTGTGATTTGATGATATTTGCTATCGTTCACAACATGTACTGTATGATTTCATGGTCTGTTATATTGTTTTATTTTCTTGGATCACAAATCACTCCCTTTATGGTAATATTTTTGGTATTCTGTGAATGTTGGTATTCTGTTTTCTACCATATGCCACATGCCAATATGAAGTCAACACAAACAGAGGAACGTGAACATTGTTTGAGGATGAAACGTCTAATCCAGTCCAGGAAAGTCATACACATAATTCACATTTTGTTAAAAACTTCAATGAAATGTTGCACTAGAGAAAAATGTTTTAATTTGAAAATGATGTATTTTTATGTATTGAATATATAATTCAAACTAAAAACAAAACATATAAAGCTGAAGAGTGATTTTGGTCACATCACTCAGTCCAACTCCAGTGAACAACAACAATAACCCCCCTTTTAAGAAAAATCTGAGCCAAACTCACCATTTAGGTGGACCCTTGGTTGATGTGGCTCATAAGGCTCACAAGCTGGAGGACTGGGATCTTCAGCCAAGTACAGTGCCTCTGACCTGAAAATAAATCAGAACGGGAATAAATACATAGCTGCACATTTGGTTTAAATCAATTTATTTAAAAAGATTTGGAAAATAACCCCCCCAATTTTCATTTTCATTGCTTTTTAACCACTGCAAACAACATAATGTTTCCTATGTATATTTAGAAAAGCAAAATATGAAAGTGCCTGCAAAAATTTTTCAATACCTATTTAGATAATACAGTGTATCTTACGCAATAGATTTTAACATATTTAGCATGAAACTCCTTTTAACCTTGGTGAGTAAAGGGTCGGTGGAGGCAGCAGTGGGTCGGGGAGCAGCGGTGGTGGGACCACTTCAGGCGTCAGAGTCACAGCATCCAGAGTTTGGGAGGCACACAGCATTTGGTTGACACTGCTGTGGATGGCAGGGCCAGAGGCTGACCACACATTCTCAGAGGATTCAGCAGTGACAGTTTCTATTGATTCCTGCCTCTCTGTTACCGGGGCAACTGAGTCCAGCTTGGAGTTGGTATCTTCTTCCTTCTCCTGGTGTATGTCTGGCTCATCTGAGGTCACAGCTCTGATGCTATCGGGCTGCGACATGGCAGAGCTGTACATTGACTCCCCCAGAGGCCGGCTGGTGTCAAAGCAGTCTGGGAGGACGATGATGTAATCGTCACAAGAGGAGACGGAGGAGGTCTGGCTGCTGACCTAAGAGATAGGAGGCAAGGTATGATCCCTTTTGTGATGTAATACTCACATTTTCATTGCATATGTGTGTATGTTTCCATTTCTGCAGAAGAAGCAGGAGGATCTGTTTCCAGTCACATTTTCTTCACTAACAGGAAACTATGTAAATTGTTTTTGTTTTGTTTCTTCATTGTGATTTATGGTGAACACTTGGTTCATTCAGTTCTTAACCTTTCTTCTATTTCTATTTATCACAGATAAGTATCACAAAGCAATTGAATGTGTTTCCTCTAAACCAGGTGATGGAAGGGTGCTTAATTTGCATTTTCATTTTTTGGGAAATTTCATAAGTTCACTCCAAATTTACATTGCAGTTTTATGGATACACAGCTGACATCAAAAGTATTTGTAATAAAAGTAATTAATCTTGCCCTTACCTCATCCCAGTCTTCTCCTCTGGTTCCCTGCTCCTCTTTGTCTTCTTCAATAACCTTCATCATTTCCAAGTCATTTAAGACGACTACACCTTCCTCCTCATTGCTGTGATGACCACCGATATGCAAATTTTCATTTTCTGCTTCTGGTACAAGAACTTTGAAGTGAAAAACAGAACAAAATAATGGCAATTTAGACTTGATTCACTCAATTATATGAACTTTTTTTTTTACAGTGAAAAGGACACAACAAGAAATTAGCCTTGGGCAAGAAAATGACTGAAAATACATGAAAGAAAATAAACTAAACATTCTGTGGCCACGGCTAAGCAGGTAGAGCGGATCATCCAATAATTGAAGGGTTGGCAGTTCGAATCCCACTCTGTCCTATTCATATGCTGTTGTGTTCTTTGGTAAAGACACTTCATCAACCTTATCTCCAGTGTCACTCAGACCGGTGTGTGAGCATTTGGCAGTGGTCGGAGGGGCCATTTGGTGCAGATTACCCCTGTGACTACACATGACGCTTACCACAATCAGTGTGTGAATGTGGGATCAAATAAATAACAGATCAATAATGAAAAATGATTTAGGTGCCTTGAAAAGTGCTATATAAATCTAATGCATTACAATTATTTTACTTTATCACTGAGGACTAAGACAAATGTCAAACCAGGACATTTTCATTCAGCTTTTGTCTTACCTGGTCCTGTGTTCTCCTTTGGTTTGACAGCTGTGTTGAAAGATGGAGCCAAGCTCTCGACTCTATTGGGAGTGATCCCCTCATTTACTTTAGCCATCATTTCAACCTCGACTGTTCGCTCAACACAAAAGCTGGGGCCTCTGGAAATAACTGCATTTTTTTTTTAATAGGAGAAAATAATAAGGACCAAGCATTTACACAGATGAAACCACATACATGTAATAGCTTTCTTACATAAATGTGTTATAGTACTCTAAAATAAACTAACTATCCCAGTTTTAATGTTTCCAGTTCTGGGTTGGAGAACATCTCACTTTGTGGTTTGTGGCTGCTGTAGCTGTGTTGAACTCTGCGCACTGGTCTGTGATCAGGTGCCTCCTCCAAGGTGAGGGAGCGGATCACTGTTTCACAGAGAAACTGGGCTCCGCTGATCTCCTCTTCCCTGTCTTCCTCCTGGTTCCCAGACTCTAACACCTCTTTCTGGTGCTTTGATTTCACTCCTTAACAAAATACAACACAACCGTAACAGTTAGTTATGTGTATCAATGTCTTTATTCAAAATTTCCAGCCTGTTTTTAGTAAGGAGGAAATAATCTGTCATTTAGTCATCATTACTCTTACCAAAAAGTTTTTTGACCCCTGTGACCACTGTGTCTTCTTTTATTTGTGAGGCAATTGCCTTTTCCAACACAGGTATATCATGGGGCAGAGGGGATATACAAGGTGTCAAGTCTGGAGATATAGAAAGAGCATATTACAAATTAATATGTAGACAATTAAATAGATAAATGTAGTCAAAAATGCATTCAGAAAGAAATAAAGAGGAACTATTGTCCTATAAAAGCCAGAAAAAAATGTCAAAATCAACATTGATTTAGTAACATGTGGCGAATTTCCCAAGGATCAATGAGGTTCATCTGTATCTGTAATAATGAAAGACAAACAGAGGTAATCACTTAAAAAGTAAGCAGCAGCATTTATTACTTACCAACAGGAGTATTGTTGGGTACCTTCTCCAACTCTTGCACAATATTAATATCCAGTAACTCAAATGACAGTAGATCCTAAAGCACAAGAGCAGACACAGAGTATGATCGAAACATACCCTCAATGCCACGATATCTGTGAAATCACATTATTAGTAACACTTTAACCTATATTAATACAGAAAATATGGTTCGATGTTGTTACTTGACCCCTGCAATGAGTACACAAAACAATACAGTAGTAACATGAACTCAAAGACGCTCTAAAACACTGCTTTGGTTATTGAATGGTTAAGTTTTCTGAATGTGCACCTGTGCAGTAAGAAGGTCGACTGAAGGGAAGTAGTAGTCTTCGTGGTTGATGTCTACAGACAGGCCATTGTCCTTGGATCTCACCTCCTCCTTTTCCACTGGCCTCACCTCATTCTTCTGCGGCATGCACACAAGATCAAAGCACAATTAATACAGCTACAAGGTCTAACAAGTATTGTCATTAGTTATAAAAACTGTGGATATTCCAATATTCTGTTGTATATTGCAGAGATCATAGTCTCTTGAAGAAAAAAAACATCCTTTTGTGATATACAACAATATAATGTATAATCATCCACAATAATACAGCTATAATTAACTTGCTTTGTCTTGAATTCACAATTGATTATTTAAAAGCAACGAATGCTGACAGAGACAGTCATATATAATTAAGGAGAAAATAATAAGACCCAAATGTGGCAGAAGTTGTAGCTTCAAATGGCTCCAGAGATTTACTGTTCACTTGCAGGAAAATAAACTGAATGAGTATTGTAAGTTATAAGTCTACATTTATGCTCTCAGTGCAGGTGTACAGGTGTAACTGGACATTAAAACTTGCCCGTCTTTTGTTCTGTGGACCAAGAACATGACGACTTTTGCCAGGATCAACCACGATGCTGCACCAGACGCGTGGGCCAAATTGATACCCGCTGTGCGCCAGCCGCCAGTGGGAGGTGTACGTCCCCTCCATCACAGGAGCGACAAATGCCACACTGACCACACCCACTTGTCCAGGCAGCAGTAAGGGAACTGGCACCTCCCTCTTCTCTTCTGACGCCAGGCCAAGGTTTCCCCACATGAACACTAGCTGTGTGCACGCACACACATACACAAAACACAAAATAGGAATACACATGCGAAAAAAGAACCGAGACAAGTGCATGCAACCAAAGTGACACAACAAAGAAAGAGCTCAAGGGATGAACACGCCCACACAAACACAAAAAGACATTCAAACAATGGAACACACGTGATTTTTTTAACTGAAACCATGGTTCAACTTAATTCAAATAATAGACAGCTCACACACAAAGGACTTTAGTTGTATTAGGCTGGTAAAAGAATCTTAGCTAAAGTGAAAGGCTGCACTTGGCATAGTTAAGAAGTGGGAAATGAGTTGAGTGGGGACGCAGAGTGGAAGTGAAGCGAGGGGCAAAGAGAGAGTAGAGCCTGTCCTCTCGACGGGTGGGAGGGGTACCTTAGTCTCTGAGGTCCAGCTGATATTGCCCGAGTTCCTCATCTTCCAGTATTTGATGAACTTGGTACCAGGCTCCAGACGGGTGCCGTCAGGCAGATTTTCATCCAGAAACAAGGCAGCCAAAGTGGGCAGCGAGACCCCAGGACCCCTAGTTTCAAGTGTACAGAGCATTGTTGAAAATAGCCCTGGTTTCTTATAATACCCATCTCTTTTGTTCTCTACGAATCAAAAAAGCAGGACCCCAGATTTTTTGCAGCTCAAAAGCATTTTTCTTAGAAAATCTATGAAGCAGCAGCAGCAGTTTTCACATTGAGGTAGTTCCAACATTTTCCACCACCCCAGATCAGCCAGCGATACACTCATACAGACTAGATAACAAAGATGGCATATTTTGATTTCTTTTCTTGGAAAAAAAAGACTTTTTTGCATCCATGCTGGGTTTGAGGTACCCAGCACTGTCGGACGCCCTTCCAAGTTGGCGCTTACTCTGGACTGGAGGCCTGGGGATCAGGGACCGGGGCAGGGATGGGACCTTGGGCTGGGGCTGGACCTGAGGCTGTTTCTGAGGCAGCAGTGAGGGGCAGGGCTGGGACCTGGGTGGAGGCGGAGGCCATGTTTGTCAGGTTGGCTCTGCCTGAGGTAGAGGGCCCACTCCACTGCAGCCCCCTCTTCTCCAGTCTCAGTTTCTTCTTGATTTCCTTCACTTCGGCTCTTAGCTGCCTCCTTTCAGCTTTGAGGCGCTGTCGCTCGGCCTTTCGCACTGTCCTGTCTCCTCGCCTTGGGAACCTGGTTTGAAATGTTATCAGGAAGACCTATTTGTTGACTATCAAAAGTTTATTTGCCCAGAAATAATACAATCAAACGTAAAGTTCATAAAATGCAGGAAACTAGCTGCTAAAACATTTTTTTTCACTCTGCTCTTCATTAAGTGTTGCATCTATTGTTATTTGTGCTGTCCTCCATTAATATAAAAGAGAAAGCACTGATTTAAGCAAAAATCCAGTTGTTTCAAAGGTTTTAGGAGAAAAAGTACCAACTAATCATAATTCTGTTGTTTACCTTAATTCTCCAGACATTCCATGCTCAGGGATGGAGAGAGGTGTCTTGGTTCTAACGAGGTTGTGGCTGGGGTCATGGCTATGTCTGCACATCTCACATAGGATGCAGGAGGGGCATACACTGGCAGGAGAAAAGCAAAAAATAGAGGAAAAAAAACAAATCAATAGATATTTTAAATCAATAAAGGTAATGTTCACCCTTCATTCTTGATGAAATATGTTTTCTAACTTTGGATAGATGCAATTACTAAATTTGAAAATGCCATTGCTCTCTTTTCTGTCATATGAGATACTTTGGCATTTGTTTGTATTTAATCAAAAGATACTTAGACTTGAATGCCATCCATCTCATATGTCAAAGGCTGACATTTACCTGCATTTGTAAGCCCCTTCAGAGGTGAGTTTGTTACAGCTGCTGCAGTTTGGGGTGTAGCCAAGGGATCCATTCGAGGTGGAAGGTCCTGCCCTAGGCCCCATGGCACCTCCACTTGCCCCATTGGTCTCAGGGGCTCCATCAGAGGACTTGTGTGTACAACATTGGCCAGAAAAGTCACTGCACATCCTTTCCACAACTTCTTTCACCACCTCATCCTTAAACTAATAAAAAGAAGGATAAATGGTAAGTGAAACCCTTTTCTGTATGATTTACATCCAATTTAAAAACGTTAAAAATATATATTTAAATGCGACCTTTTCCATATAAGATCTAAACCACACAGGAGGAGGCTCATCTTCTGGTTTGTTCCCCTTGCTGTCTTTTACTGTGACCTGTCAAAAACAAAAAGTTGGAGTGCTCCATTTCTCTCTAAGCACCAGACTGGAGCAATAAATGCATTTGATCAAAATGAAAAAAAAAAGGAAAAAAAGCGACAGTCACTGGTTTCCTTACAGCCTCTCTTTCTGGGGTGACTTGTGTGCCTTTATCCACGGTCTTGACCCTCGAGGGATAAGGAGGTGCAGGTCGTAGATCTCCTTTCAGTTCTTTCACCTCAGTCTTCAGTGGCCCTCCACAGGCCTGCCCTTTCATTTTATACACATTCATGTGCAACTGGTTCCCCTGCTTCTCTGCACTCTGTGTAGCATAGCATAGCACAGCACAGCACACATACCAATGTCAAACTAACGAAGAGATGGAAGGTGTGACAACAACAAGTGACAATTTAACACAGTCCTGAAACACATGCTATAGAGACGATTGATTTATTTGAGTGTTTCTGTACCTTGATGGCTTCTTCATATTCATCTAAAAAATAAATAAATAAAAGCATATTGAAACATGGCAATTTTATTACATTCTTTAAATGAGAACAATTTCAACAGTGATGTAACTGTCACTTTCACAGTTATTATACAATGAAAATAAACATTAACTTCACAGTAGTAACAACAGGGTTTTTTTTTTCATAATTAACAAGAAAGCCACTAAATATAGGTTAAGACTGTTTTATTACAATCTGAAAATATCAGTGTGGTGTTCCCCTAACTTACTTACTTCCCTTAAGTATCACGTTACTTTTCTTCACTCGAAACTCAGTATTATTATAGTGTTTATTACAAACACAGAAAACTATTGAGATTTAGAGCTCACCTTGACTGTTTATGCAAATCTGAAACACACACAAAGACCAGGATGAGTCAACAATCTTTTTCAAAGCAAGCTTGGTAAACAGTTGAGTGCCCCAGAAGTCTGCCTTACCTCTTCATTATCCTCGTCGAAGTATTTCACTTGAAAGTGGTTGATCCCGAATGACGCCTTTATCTGAAAACAAAGACCAACACACAATTTACATTATCGTGTTATAACTCAGCATTATATTAAATCTGAACTTTCCCCCCACATGCGTTATGACAATACTAACGACTGTACGGTTACAAATTCCTCAAGCGCTGGCGATGTACAAATACAATACAGCAAAACGAGCAAATGATAATTTCTCCTTTACGTGTCGCACGGTTTTACAAGCAATCCATTTGTGAAATATATATTTGTCGCAGTAGTATCGACTGTCCTTCAGATCGTCTATTGTTTACGTGTCTAGGCCATGTCTGGGCCTGCTTTTCACCAAACTGCGCCAGCGTTTAGCCAACACGGTCTGCTAGCTTACCCAGGCTTCCACCGATTCCCACTCCAGTTTGTCCAAATCTTGAGCAAGAAATCTCTTCACATTTCCCCGAAAATTGACTTTAATAGTAACGGGGAGCCCCATGTCAACCTTTTAAGAATATTTAATGGCTATCATTTGCGGTGACACTGGTCTGTTTGATCCCTGTTGCCCTCGACTGTCTTTTCTTGTTTACATCGTCAGCTGCGTCGAGAAAAATACGGTGACGTTTAGCGCAAGCGCAGTGGAAAAAATGCCTTGTCGCGTTTTAACTTCGTCATCTTTAAGCTCACAAGTGTGGCTGACAACTGATAAGCCACACGTTTACAACTGAATTTAATGCTGTTGGGACAATCGCTCCTCACCAATTTGATCACATAAGATGTCTTCACTTCTCAAGGTGGACAATGAAATTAAAACCAAGGTATGGTATCACGTTTGCAAATACTCGTTCAAGTTACATCTCGCGTTGTTGCTATTTGCTTGCAAGGATGTTAGCCACATTTCTATCATTGCTAAGAGGCTATCAGCTAGCGGTGGCTAACCGACTAGTTTCCCGCCTGCGACAATAAACTTGTGAAATATTGCGGCAGACGTCGTGTTCAGGTAACGATAATATCTAAAAGGGCAAATTGACACGGTAACTTTATAACACTATGTGAATAAACAACACGGGCCGAATTGGTAAACCACATGCTAAATTATAGGCCCTACTTCTCCTGTTAGCAACTCAACCTACCGGCGTCACGTTTTCTAATTTTACCGTGTGTAACCCTTCAACTGACATTTCAAGACTTGTTTAACAAAGTAGACTGTTTTTAACGCTGTGTAGTTTAAATAAATCTGGCATATTGCCTGGCTGAGGAAGGAAAGTACAGGTTGCCAAATTAGAGGTTTTCCATATGGTCCGTTTTACCTTTCACTATTGTGACATTTGTTTTCATAATTTTGCAGGTTGATGCTTTCAGGGAACGAATCACTGCAGAAGTGAGTATCTTTCATACAGCTTTTTCAGTCAGATCTTAACAGAGAGGGTCTGGCTTGCATGACTTGCATTGTAACCCTTTGTATCTAGTGAATTACACTTAATTATAAATATCATTTTAAATAGCTAGCAAATGTCCTATTAAACTTTAGTCCTATCCATGGATATGATTGTCTAATATGCAACCTGAGATCCAAAGCACTCTACAAATCTTTCTTTTTTTCTTGTACATTTTATATGGAATAATAGGACATTAATGGACAAAGTGAATGTGGAAGATTAAGTATGTCTCTATTCCACAATCATATCTTGAACCTTTCATTTGTAACAGGCAGAGGACCTAGTGGCAAATTTTTTCCCAAAGAAGTTACTGGAACTTGATCACTTCCTTAAGGTCAGTAGTAGATTCTGCAAATTTCATATCTGTCTACATGTAATTATAATCACAGATAAAGATTTGTAGAGCACAATGGTAAAGTTGTTACTACTACTTTTTTAAGGACCCCATCATAAACATCACTGAACTGAAGGAGATACATTCAGAAATAAACTTGACAGTGCCGGACCCAATCTTGTTACCAAACCTGCATGATGGTCTAGAAGCGGTAAGGTGTTTTTGATTACAGTATCTGTCACTTCCAACCTGTTTTTTGGTCAACCAGCCAAACACAATTTGTACCTACAGCCCCTCCTTACACTGCCTCAAATGGCCACTGTTGGACAATATCTCTGTGAGCTGAACTTTCAAATGTCTAATCTTAGTTACAGTTCAATAACTGGTCAATAGAATGCAATATTTTTGTTTACCTGTTGAATCCTGTGTCTTGCTCTTTTGTCATGATGTAAACAATATTAAAATAAATGTCAGTATTCAAGTGACACTGGTATAGTACTAGTACTAGTGACTAGTTCATGTTTTCATCTTTTCCACTGAAGTAACTGAAAGATTAAAACTTGTCAATAACAGTCTTGACATATATCCTTTAAATCATGCATGTTACTCAATTCCCTGCCTTGTTTTTACCACTGCCAACTCTGGCCAGAGGGATATTGTATTAGTTTTGTTCATCTGTCTGTCCATTCAACGATGCGGTCGCATTGTGTGAAGAACATTGAGATAAATGAACCAAATTCTTACCGTGGATGCATTTTGACATCGAGCAGAAGCCTATTTAAAATAGGTCACCTTGACCTACTTTTTCATGGTCAAATTATGACATGTCTTTTCAACAACATACTTGCTCTATTTGGCCGAGGGGTATTAAAAGTGTGGAGCACGTTATATTCTTGATTTAAGAAACTTGAATGTTGCAATTTTTTTTTAAAAAAACATCCCTTAATTACATTCAGTGTATTAAATTTTTTTCTTTCTATTTTTCAAAGCAAAATGCAAAAAAGAGAAAGCTGGAAGATGGAGGAGGAGAGGACATGGGTGAGCAAAAGACAATTAAATGGGTTAAATAGACTTACCTTTCTAGTCAGTGTTTACTATGTCACTATGTTTTTTAACATATAATTCCATATTATCTAAATGGGAATGTCTATGTGCTATCATTAAAAACATTATCCTGGTGTTCCTGTGTGGAAATGGCAATATAACCCTATATTTGTTTTGTTAGTCTTTCTGTACATAATCGTACATTCTCATGATTAAACTTTCTCTATTGTCTAGTGACTGGTACCAAGGTCTTTGTTATGCCTGGTGGGATGATGAAGAGCAACGCTAATCTTGTTGATCTTATTGAAAAGGTCAAACCAGAGATCAGGACACTCATAGAGAAATGTAACACAGTAAGTCTGTTTTGCCTTGGAATAATGCAAATTGAAGAAGCAGAAGACTTATTCACAAGGGAAAACTTTTGTTTTAAAAAAGTATTTTGAAAAATGTTATTACTTCTGTAGGTAGCAAATTAATCCTACATACCAAATCTAGTTAAAAACCCTCAATGAATCTCGATGTCATTTAATTAACAAGTGCAGTCTGTTGTTCTCATCTTTGCTTGCATGCTGTTGCCAGAATACTTGACATGCTTGAACACACTGCCCAGAACGTAATACTGTTGTGTAAATATGATTACATCTCAGGGCAGTGTTGCTTTATTTTATTTATTTATTTTTTCAGGTCAAAATGTGGGTTCAGTTGCTTATCCCCAGAATAGAGGATGGCAACAACTTTGGGGTGTCAATCCAGGAGGAGACAGTAGCTGAACTCAGAACAGTTGAAGGGGAGGCAGCATCCTACCTCGATCAGATATCAAGGTTTGTAGATATTCCCATCACGTCACATGATATTTTGCAAACGGGTTGGTTTCAGACATTTATGAAACTATAATTTTCATTTCTATTTTAGATACTACATCACAAGAGCAAAGCTGGTTTCTAAAATAGCAAAATATCCACATGTGGTAAGTCAACAAGACTACATATTCTGAATAATTAAGAATTTCAGGTCACAATCCAGTGTTGTGATTGAATAAAACTGGCTACCTGTTAACTTTCAATAAATTGATGGATTGAAATGTTTTTGCTAGGAGGACTATCGGCGCACAGTAACTGAGATCGACGAGAAGGAATACATCAGTCTGAAGATCATAGTATCAGAGCTCAGAAATCAATACGTATGTCATAGCTTGCAAATCTTGTCATAGTAAAATTGAGAAAAGTGTTTTGGATTTCTATCCTCTTGGTGACAGTTGCAATATCACCTTGGGTTTTTTTCTTCAAAGGTAACGTTACACGACATGATTCTGAAGAACATTGAGAAGATCAAGAGGCCTCGAAGCAGTAATACTGATGCATTGTACTGATGTTCATCCAGCCGTCACAGCCTCCACCTCACATCCTCTGGCCCCGTCCCCCTGCCATCCCTGTCGAGCTGCAGCAACTCGGTCCTGGTCCACAGGACAACTACTAGACATTCACATTCTCTGGTACAATCTCCTCAGCCCAGTACACACATAGATGTCATAGATGGACACTATACACACACATTCATGGTTTTGTTTTATCTGTAAAATATCTTATTTTAAATCCTTTGAAGACATCATTATTCTCTCAGAAAACCGAGAGATAGTTCATAGACAATGGAAATGCGCTATGTATTTTTTAAGTTTAATTAAACATTTTCTCCTCGGATCTTTTGTGATATGGTTCTTTTATAGCTCTTGAGAAATTCAAGAGCGTGCCCATGTGTTTCAAGCCCATTGCGTCAGTGAATGCATTTAAAGAAAAGAAAAAGAAAAAAAAAAAACCAAACATTTTTTTTAAAAAGATGTTAGACTTATGTCATGATGGTCAATTGCAGTCTAATGAGCTCATCTTTTAATGATAGACATTAAGTAATAAAGTTATCTATGAATACCAAGGCTTATTGTTTGCGTGAATATAAAGTGTCACCAAAGTATCTCTTATGTTACGAGGCATTGACTATTGAATAAAATGTTTTTGATAAGAGGTTTTGAATGATTTTTGTTATTTTGATTTTTGTTGATTCTTGTTATGGCCTGTAGGTGTCACTGTTACATCTACCAACTGTTTGGGATTTCAGAGAACACTTTGTACTGCCAAATCGTAGAATGTGAATCATTGACATAAAGATTACATGGTGTATTAAATAGTTGGCAGACAGACAGCAAACATATGTATGGCTTTTTAAGTAATATAGTTTACAATGAAAGTATATCAATGTTCAATCTCCTAAAAAAAAATATATATATATATTTTTTATGACTAGGAAGCACAACATTATTACAGGACATTTGATTATAGTTCACAGTAATTCCACCGTTTCTGTTTTGAGGTGTTTCTGTTGCTAAATCACAAGTTAAACCGAACAAACAATAGTATAACGTTGAATATGGTACAGACATGGCACCATCACCTGATATTCTGTCACAAACTTGGTCAGGTTGTTTTTCTGGTTTTTCATGTTAACCAAAAACTCAAAAAATCAAGGTTGGAAAAACAACAGCTCTGCACAAGCTGTGCTATATATGTAAACTAGATTAAACGCCATAGACTTGTGCAATGTCCTGCTTTGTCTGATTTTTGGGGTAAAATGCATAGTGCAGTTTAACCATTTAGAGCAGAAACACACAGCAAAAGAGGGGTGTGTAAAAACAAGAGAAACAAAATCTGAGGACTCAAAACAAGTGAAGTATTTGTGCAGCAAGATAATTTCACTTGAGTAGATTTCTTGAATCCTGATTGTTAAATCTAGAAATAAACACTTCTAAATCTAACCCAAAAAAAATCTTTAAGTGTATCTTTGGAAATAATCATCCACATTTAATTTCTGCACAAACTCAATATAACACTTCAGTTTGACCTTTTGATAATTATTAGAATATGACTTTTATATTATTTTTTTAGCATCAGACACTATTTATGTAATGCTACTTATTGAGAAATCAAGACTTTTTGTTATGAATGAAACAACTCATTTCTTGATCAATTTGCCTATCAAATGTAGGCAAATGTAGAAATGTAGATTTCTTATATTTGCAAATAAGAAAACCTCAATATCTTTACATTTAACTTTTCATGATTGTGCCACAGTAGTCTGGTTATTTTTGAAAGCTGTATATGTTCTATACGACCTTTATTAGATAAGCACCGGAAAAGGGTTTACAAACCAGTCAGAGATAAGGTCGACTTAAAGTAGATATGCTGGCGGAAAGTGTCACACGGCCACATTTATTATGTCATCAGGAGGGTCGTACATGTCTGTATGTAAGTTCATACAGTAAAATGAACATTGCCCCTATCTCACCACCTTTGTTTTTAAATAACAGAGGATGTGAGAAAAATACATCATAGTTAAAGATTACAAATATGATTATTCTAATATTATTTACTTATTTCAGGGACTGTGACATGATTGAAGATGTGTTAAATTGCTTCCATTTAGTCTAATTTACATTGTTGGAAAGGAACTACGGTGTGATAGTGACTGCAGTTCTGCTGATCTGTTCACGATACACCCATCCATGATTACAAGGTTACCTGAACTATGTACACTTAGGGACACACGTGTTGTCTGGAATACAGTCTGCCCCTTGACCCTCCATCACTCTCCTGAAAGCTTAGGGCAGTGGTGAAAGTCAGTGTCACTATGTGGGACTGGCGAGTGAAGAGAGCATGCTCTAGTTAATATTTAATGGTTGTTCCTGCCAGAGAATTAATCAGTATCAGTCTGAGACATTCTGAGAAACGTCATTTGCTGGTGTGGCACTTCCAAAAAAAACCCACCGGTCTTTCAAAAACAAATAGATACAAAACTGTTTTATTAAGAATCCAAACCACGTCATGTAGTTTGTCAATTAGAAAAAAACAAAGCACCTTAAGATCACTGCTAATGTATGGAAATCTTTATATTTTTGTTGGTCCACACTTTTAAAGAAAGCTAATATTTCCTTTTTTTTTTTAAAGAAAATAAAAAATAAAGTCAAGGAAAATCCACATTACCATGCAAGATTAAAAAAAATATATATATATATATATTCTAAGGCACGCTGTAGGATTTGTGTGAAAATAAAATGCCTTTATTTCTCCATGACAATCCTTTTAAAATACAACCAACACATTTCACCAGTCTGGTTTTAAAAAAAAAACCTGATAAGGACCAGAGATTGCAACGCATTGGGTGTATTTTGGATGTACCTTGGAATATATTTTTTAAATATTGCACGGTAATGTGGATTTTTCTTGACTTTAAATAGTAAGAAACACCACAAGTTTCTGAAGAGCACCTGTGGATAATCACCAAGAAGACCCAGCAGCACTTCCACTTTGTTGGTTTAAAAAAAAAAAAAAAAAATCAAGAGGCAAAGACTAAATACAAAAAAAATAATAATAATAAACAGTTGATGATTTATGTAACAAATGTGCTGACATCAGTGATATTGTCCTAAAATTTGAGGTAACCCCCCCTCATAATTCATTCTAAGCCCCAAATATCCTGAATCACTGTGTCTTGTCATCTTTTCCCCCCTTGAAAAGCCAATAGAGACCCCAAGGAACAAGTGTGGTTGGAATTAAAAGTGCCACTGTACTCTTACCAAAAGAGAGGAAATAGAAAATGTTATGGTTTTCAGAAGAAAATGTCCAGCCATCCAACAGCTGGAGCAGGAATAAGGAGACAATAATACATCCCATCTTGAAAGTGGTACTTGTGTTCTTCTTGGCGTCTTGGTTGAGCGGTGAGTGCAGACCCAGCCCCAACCCGGTCAGGCTGCCCATGTTGCGCAAGAGGCTGGCAAAGGGTGCAGAGTCCAGATGGACCCACTCAGGCCTCACACACCACTTCTGTGCTTTGTCCATGGTCCACAGCAGGTCCACACCCATGGCCTTAAGCAGAAGGTAGAAGCCAACAGCGAAGGAGGTCAAGAAGATGGTCGTGCAGCAGTACTTAGTCAGGCTGGCGCTGTAGATCCACTTCTGTTGGGAAACAACCTCGGCGACTATTACGCCTGATAAACAGACAAGAATGTTGATCATCACAAGGTGCGATACAGTGGGAGAAGTATTTATGAGATGTACTACTGAGACAAAATCCTACCTGGAACCTAGAAATATACTGAAGCACAGAGGTGGTAAAAGTACTGACATTCTCTACTTAAGTAGAAGTACAGCTACTTGTGTGGGAGAAGTAGAAGTACTGATTCAACTCCTTTACTGAAGTAAAAGTAAAAAAAAAAAAAAGTACAACTTCTCAAATGTAATAAAGTAAAAAAAAAAAAAAAAAAAAAAATTAAAACT
>JAPTYR010000012.1:18932197-18942447 GCA_029814505.1 Siphamia roseigaster
AGTACAGATGGTTAAACTAGTGTCATAATACAGTATATCCTTTATCCTGCACTTGCTCTGCCAAGTCTCGTCTCTTCCAAAGGTCTCCAAGTGAAGATTATTTTAACGAGGTAACTGGTTCTCTATTGTTGTGCATTTACCGAGACCCTTGACACTAAAGTCTGACTGGCAAAATATTACATATCAATTCTTAGATTCCAGAACAGAAGTCTCCTACGTACCTTCCCTGACCTACTGAGACAACACATGACACTGATAACAAGAAAGACAGGAAGAAGTGACAGCAACACTTATACATCACATCACAGGGCACCCACAACAGCTACATGCATCTGAGATAGAGAGATTATAGCGTATAAACAAGTGTTTAGAAAGAGGTTACAAACTAGTCTCGTTCTCCGTGACAGGAGCCGTGATTGGTTGATCAACCTGACTCCCTTCCTCCTTCTGCGCCTTTTCTCCAAGTGTCGGCCTACTCTTCCTCCTGCTCCTTCTCATCCTTTCACTGTTGGCCTGCTCAACCTCAGCTGTCACATCTCTAGGAGATGGTGTTGATGTGGTGGTGCTGGTGGAGGTGAGGGTAGAGGTGGGTGAAGGACAGGAGCTCCTAGATGCTCTAGACGGCTCTGACAGGGAAGTGTTCCTGGTAGTGCTCATGCTGCAGCTGTCTTCATCCTCAGTGGGCAGTGTTTTTTCCTCTAAATGTGTCTTTCCTTCCATGAGGGTGGCTTGGTCCAATTGTGCTACTATGTGGGCACTAACAGGCTTTGTTTTAACTTTATTTGTTGGAATGCTACACTTTTTTTTCAATGCCCTAGAGTTGGTTTTCTGAATATTGATGCTAGATCTGCCTTTTTGCAGCCAGTTACTTTTAGCAGTATTACTACTCGTACCCTTAAGAACAGATTTCGTCCCAACTCGTTTCTGGTCTGGAGGTAAACCAGGCAAACATGCGGTTGCTTTCATTATTGGAATTCTTGTTTTAGGAAAAGCATTCTCAAAAGGATCTAATCTTTTCTTGACTATATACATCGTGTGTTTCTTTTTTACTACTTTATTGACAGTTTGTTGTGCTTTTTTTCTACCTACTAGTGGATTCGGTGTGCATAGTTTGTGAGTAGGCACCCTAACCGGTAGCCTAGACTTGCATAACTGGCTTCTGATCTCTTTGGCTCCAGTGTTCGTTATTGCTACATTACTAATGACTTCTTCCATGTCGTTTGTCTCTAGCATGCTCAAGGATACCTCTATTCTACTGACTTCCTGTGGTGTAGGTCCTAAAGAAGACAAGCTGAACATAGGGCTGCCACCCTGCATAAAATCTGAACACAGATAATGGGAATCTGGGATACTGCTATTACTTTTGCTAACCCCCTTCTTAGGACTGATATTTTGTAGTGAAGGTGTGGATAAAGTGTCTGTGCTTTGGCAAATGTTTTCTTGGGCCAAACGATTTCCATGTTCTGTTGTACCTGATGGATTGAGTGAATAGTAGTTTATGATGCCTGATGGTCTACTACTCAAACAACTTCTTGTTCCTGATGTGCTATGGATTGAATAATCTGAATAGCATGAGGCTGCAGAATAAGAATTGTCCATGTTTGTTCCTGAGGTTAAGTAATTAGAAGGTTCAAAGGTGCAGGGTGTTCTATAATTAGAACTGCTACTTGAAATATCAAAGGTATTATCAAATGAAAACTTGAATCCTGTTCTAAAAGTGGAAAATGTAGGCTCAGTGTTGGAAGATAAATCTCTACATGTGCTGCAACTACCAGCCCCATTTGAGATTTCTAGTTGTACTGTAGTGGTCTGTACAGAGACTTGTGGGACTGTGAGGATATCGGTTGGATCCTGAGTGTCAATCTGATCCTTGTGTGGTTGTTGTGAGGAGGTGTCTATTTCTACGGTGTCTATTTCTGAGTCCCTGACTCTGTACCTGCCCGCCAAATGGTAATGCTCACCAATCTGAAAAAACTGGAGCCTCTCCTCCACCATGTCCCTCTTGCTCATGTCAATCGCACCACTGCGTGTCATCTCAAACATCTTCCCTTCATGGAAGGGGAATGGGTTTGGCTCACTTGTCGGAGTGCTATCATCCGTTGGCGTTCGGGCCGGGGTAGTGTCTGGTGTTGTGGCCTGAGACTGGTCATCAACTGCCAGCCCAAATGGCTTAGGCTCACCATTGCTCCCCCGTGTCCCTCCCATGTCAACAATTTCTTCTTCTCCACCTTTACTGGGCCAAGGGTCAAAGTCCAACCCTTTAGTGGCAACAGTCTTAAAAGTGGAGTTAAACTCCTCCTCTAATTTATAACTAAAATAAGTGTCTGAAAACCCCTCCTTATCTGAGGGTTTTTCATCCTGATTTTTAACCCCATCTTTTTTAGTACCAAGAGCTTTTTCTCCATTTGAGGGACTTTCTTTTTTGAAAGCATCCTTTTGATACTCCTCAGGGGTTTTCTCCTCTTCAATAACCTCCAATTTGGTCGGAGGGAAAGAGCGGTCAGTAGACCTATAGGAGTCTGTTGCCCAGACATCTCTCCGGCTGTCTGGGAGGCCAAATAGCCTTAAATCTGCCTGCTCACACAGGCCATCATCCTCATCCTGAAGTTCATATCCATCTAATGAGTCAATCTCTGTTGCATCTGTGTCATGAGAAAATTCAGCCGTTGTAGCGATTGAACAGTCTGTTATTGACTGGTCATTTCCATTCTGTTCATAATCATAGTCCTCTCCTTTGCCATTGGAACCTTTGGAACCATTTGAACCATTCGAACCATTGGTCCCACCATTGAGTTCTTTACTGTTTCCATTCTTATCATGTTTTTTCAGTTTACTCTTCTCCTTTTTCTTCTCCTCCTCCTCCTCTTCAGGAACTTTAAAAGTGAATTTTTTACAAGGGATTGGTTGGAAGATAGACTCATCCTCTTCTTCTGCCTCTTCAGCATTTGACTGACTATCATCTGCCTCAGGTGGAACTGGTGAAGGGGGTTGAATACGTATGATTGGCTCTGTGAGCAGATGCTTATCATGTTCTTCTTGTAAGTTCACCTCCATCATTTCTGTCTCCGTCTCTGAAGATGCACATGAACCTTTCCTTTCTGCATCGGATGTTTCTGAGGCTGAATCCAAAGGAGGAGGAGGGGGGAACTCAATATATGCAATACCCTTGTCTTTTGACGTTTCATGTGGCTCCTGACCTGTTCCTTCATCCTGCTTACCATTGGCTATTGCTTCTTGCTGTTTGAGACCATTTAATTTCTGTTCATTATCATTAATTTTTGTCTCTTGCTTATTGGCATTTGTAAGATCTGCTTGAGTGTCAGGGGTGCTAATTTTGGTTTTTGGTACTGCTTCTATGAAAGAGAAAACGGCTTTTTCTTCTTCCTCTGATTCCTCAGATACTTCCATGATGGGGCTTGGTTTCCCAGGCATAAATCCCATAAAGCCATCAGGGGTCCGTGATGTGAGGTCATAGCTGACCTCCTCAGAGCTGGGGGTCTCTGGTGTAAGGGGGCTTTTCCCTGAGCTGTCTATGAAAGAGACCTGTTCTAGTGTGTCATCGTCTGGGCTTATGGGACTAAGTCCGTTGTTAGATTTCTGTTTTACTGTGTACAGTGTGCCCTTGGCTTCCCTCTCTGCCTGTCTGCCCACCTGAACACCCACATATACAGGTAAAGTTTTAATGCCCTTAAAATTTTCTTTGGTAGTTACAGTAGTGGGAGGAGCTATGACCTTCTCTAGCACCTCTCTGGGACTAGGAAGGTTATTGGAGTTGGAATCTTTGGGGGCGTTATCTAAAATTTCAAAAGTCAGATCTGTTTTTGTTGGGCTTTTTTCTACACTTGTTTGTATTTTAGTCTTAGATAATGTAGGAATCTGTGAAGGTTTAGTTACCGTTTGTTTTTTTGTGGGGTCATTGTCTAACGTAGGAGATGCTGTTCTTATAGGTATTTGAGTGTCTGACTTTTTTCTGAGGTTTTTATTTAGTAGTTCCCCATTGTTTGTTCTGGATCCCTCAGCTGTTGCATCTTTAGAAGCGGCCTCAAATTTTATGGCTTGTTGGCATTTTTTAACATCATTTTTGTCATCAGCAGGAAGTCTTTGACCTTTACTGCTTTCTTTGCTTTCCTGAGTTCCACTGGTATGGCTATGCCTTCCCTTATCAGTTTTATCAATCTCAGTTTCATTAAACTTTCTTTGCAATGAGGATTTTGATACATTGTTTGTTGGGCTGTCATCTGCATGCTTGGGGCTTTTACATACTGATGATGTTAAAGTTTTAACACTTTCCTTGGGTGCTGGTTTATCCTTTTCAACATCCTTTTCAACAGTTTGGGCCATTTCGTCATCTGGTGTTTTTGATGTTTTTCCTGCCAAAAACTGATAAACAGGGAGCTTACTCTCTTGTAGCTTTTTTATTGATGGTTTTGGCTGAACAGGTGGAGGGATTTTGGTTGGGCTAGTTTGTTTCTGAGCTGCAGACTCAAACTTCATTCTCACAGCACTGACTTTGGACGTAGATTTCAATGGAGAAGAGGGTTCAGACTCACTGGTCTTAATTGGCTGTTTATCCTCAAACACACGAGCTGTGCTTTTTTGAGGACTGCTTGGTAAACTAGAACTCTTCTTCTCAGTTGCTGTGGTGCTGCTAAACATCTTGCTGACAGAAGGCTCTCTAAACTTACTTTTACCCAACACCTCTACTCCTGTCTTAGGTTTCTGCTGTGTCTTTTCAGGGCTACTGCAAGTTGAGCTTGGCCAAGACCTTGGTTCTTTCATCTCCTTTTTCACTGGCTTTTTCTCAGGAGACTGCAGCTCATCGTTAAGCTTTTCTGTTTTGTCACGGAAAAACTGAGAAACCTCACTGAGTTTTTCTTCTGCCTCCTTCACTGTTTGGTCTACCCTGTCCTCATAAAGGAGCTTCTCCCTGCTCTTGTCATGTTTATCCTCTGTGAATCGCATCCACACTGCATGTTTCGGACTCCCCTGCTCTGTTGAGTAATGAAGCACTGTTACTTTATCAAATTGAGATGCTTCATCTCTGTGGACGAATTTACCAGATTTAGGGGACCCATCTTTTGAGGACTTAGAAATAAATTCTCTTTTGGGACTTCCATGCTCTGTACTGCGGCTACCACTCTCCTCAGAACTGATACGACGGTTTTTGTCAGTTGTTGCTTCTTCTGTGTCAGAATGAGACATTGATGAAGCATCAAGCTTCTCAGAGAGTAGCATTTTTTCTGCAAACCTATATGACTCACCTCTAAACTCTGACAACTCATCATCGCAGTACTCTATAGAATGTTGACTTAATAGTTTCAGGGCTTTGTAAGAGTCATCTGCTATTAACTGGGCAGAGCTCGGTCGACTGTCCTCTTCCTGTGACACTGGGGTGTTGACCCGAGATGTTTCCAAGAAGGAGGGCAAGGATTCTTCAGCAGTAAGCTCCTCTTCTTCCTGTTGGGCCTCATCAAAATCAATGAGTTCTTTAATTCCACGTTCTCCTTTGTAGACATATAGCTCAGGGTGTTTCTTTGTTTCCCTGATTATAACCTCAGTTGGCTCTGCTGTGCTGTGTGCCTTTTCTATATGAACCTCAATTATCCTTTCAACTTTGGGTTTAGATTTTATATCTCTGTCTAGAAATCTGGGAGTCAGCTCATCACCTTTGACAGAGTCCTGGCTCGCTTTGTGTTCAAAAAGGCCTGCTAGCTCTTTAGATGGATCTCTTCCTGACTGAAATGCTTTCATGATATCCCTAACTGACATGGCTTCCTCAAGCATTTCTGCACCATCAGTCAGCTGTGGCTTGTGATAGACCATTCTAGTAGTAGTGGTAATATGAGTTTCCTCTTTAAGACACATACTTTTGTTCATCATGGAGTCTTCCTCTGGCAGCATCATCTGTAAGGTTTGGACTGTACTGCTAGAGGCTGCATCTGGCTCTATAGCTGGAATAGCCGGTGCAGCCTCCTCTGTAAGTACAGGCTCACATAGCTCGTCAGGCTGCTCATAGCTCCTAATGTGGACCACTTCAGTCCTGGTTTCAGTTACACAAGGAGGGATAGGTGAGTCTGTGAATAAAGGCTTAGGCCCTGTACTTTCTGCACTCTGAGGTGCAGAAGGTGTTTTTTCACTCCGGGTCTCAAACCCACTGTCTGAAAGGGGACTCTTATCCTGCTCATGAGACAAATCCTCAGGTGATTCCAAAGTAGTCTCTGTCCCTTGATATGATTCAGCGAGTTTACTTAAGTCTTTCTCTGATGGAGAAGTGTGCATGCCTGAGACTGGTGGCGGCATTTTGAGTTTGTGCTCTTGTATTGTCATCGATGGTTTTAAAACACGTTTCTGTTTCTCTTCCCCCTGCCTTTTTACCTCTTCTTCATACCTATTTTTCAACTCTGCCATTTTGGACAGCGAGCTAGCGCCAATGTCATTTGTTAAGTAATCTACTACTTCAGCCAACTCAAAGTCTTTACTGGACATAGACTGCTTGAGAAGGAGTTTGCTTTCATCAAAAGGAGGATAATGTTCTAACTGGACACTTCTCTGTGCCTCCTCAATTTCATCTTTGGAAAACTCCTCCCATTCATCTTCTGAAGCTCTCTCTTTACCTTCACTCAAGATATCTTTCTGTAATATCTCACTGACTTTCACTAAATCTTCCTTCACTTTCTCCACTAGAGTAAATGGCTCCTCATCCTCTAACTTTGTCTCTTTGGGAGTACCAGTATGTGACGTTTGGACCGTTTTAGCTGCTGTCTGTGTGTCTGTTTGTAGGATTGCGGTCATTCTCATTAAATCTTCTTTCATGTCTGCTACATCCTTTAGTATTTCCTGATTGGAAGCAGCAGTTGGATGGATAATGGGGGGTGTAATGAATGGAGGGGATTTCATTTGGGAATTTATTTTGGATGTGGTCACGCAAGAAGACAAAGAAGAAGATGACGATGAGGCACGGGAGGTATCGGGCAACGCCATTTTGAGAGACCCTGGTCCAGGTTTGGCAGGGGTCTCTGGCATGACGTTTACTAATGAATATACGGGTACAGTCACTTTATTAGAACAAACTGCAGAGCAGGTTGTGGGAACTACAGATCTGAAAGAACCATAGGCAGAGCTTGCGGTTGCAGATCTACGTGAGGAGGACAGTGATTTAAGTGTGCTGTAGCCTGAAACAGAGTACGAGTCTATAGCTTCGTTAATGGCTGCACTGACACCAGAAGTTGCTGCCTGTGTGGTGGCCTGAATCCTCTCCTGAAGGCTACTACTTCTCTCTGAGAGAAGGCGAGAAGAAGGGGATGAGGGTGTGGAGGAGGAGGAAGGATATTTGACTGGGGATACAGAGCCATTCATCATGGACAGTTCTGAGGAAGCGATTGTGGTCTGTCCAGTTGAGGAAAGAGAGGAGAGGGACGTCCTTCCTCCTCGGGATGATAATGTCGAGTCAACTGAGGTTTTTATAGAAGACAAGCTGGAGATGTTCTTAGCAGGAGGGATGGTAGGTGCTCCGGTATCGGTTGTTGTGGACCCCAGAGCTGATTTAAAAGGCAGGTTGTACATGTTGAAAGATGTCTTTGGTGATACTGGAGTAGAGCTAGGAGCTGTTGGTCGTTCTGGTACCCCATTGGGTAGTGAGTGAAGCGGGGAAGTCCTTGATGTGTATGCTGAAGCAAGGCTTTTTATAGATGCTGGATCTGTGGCAGGTTTAGAGGGGCTTCCAGAGGACACAAGGCTAGCAGACCCCTGAACAGGGTACTGGCCCTGCTGAACGACAGTTTTAATGGGTGAAGCCATAGTCCTGCAGGACCTTACAGGGGATGAGGACACGGAGTCACTAAGGGATTTGACTGGAGATGACATATTGGGTCCTGGTGGTGAAGCTCCCAAGGTGGTTTTGATAGATGCTGGATACGCAGGGGATGTAGAGGGCAAGGGCCAGGTAGATTTCAATGGAGAACCAGCTGGTGAGGCTGTCGGTGAAGTGGAAGAGGTGATGGGACCCCCCAGTCCGACTGGCCTTGTTTGGCCAGGGACGGTAATAGGAGCAGTCGACCATGGTGGGTAAGGTCTGGCTGGAAAGACAGGTTTGTGAGGGTAACCAGCAGGCAGTGTTCTTGCTGGTGTGCTTCGTTCAACTGCTGTTTCTTCAGATGAATTGTTTAGAAATGATAATGAGGAACAAATGGTAAAAGTAATCAAAAGAATGTGGATAAACAGAAAATTATGTTGGGTAAGAAAAAGGACGGAAAAAAAAAATATGAAGGAAGAAAAGACCAGAGGAGGAAGAGTTGGTCAGTGACACAATCCTGGTACAAGGAAGGAATAGCATTAGTTTTATGAAGTGTTGAGATCAGGTATTTTGAGCAGTGAATGAAGAACTTATAAGAAGATGTTCCTTTGTGAGTAAGGACCACAGGTATGACTTAAACACCACCAGCAATAAAATAATGAATCAACTGAAAAAGCACATACAGCAGGAAAATAAATTCCAATGGCAAAGATGATGGATACCAGCTAACAGTTGACAACAGAAAAATGGCAAGACAAATGCACTAGGAATAACACAAAACAACTTCTCTCTTTGGACTTCAGATGTTCTAAAATCAGCATGGATTCTTGGTCTAATGTCTGCTGTTTTAAGTGCCTTTTATCTGTTTGGTCCAAAAATTATAATGCCTCAAAGACAATTTGGACATTACAATACAACAGAGCCATGGGCTGCAGAAATTTCCATTTACCTTTTATTTTTTTAATAACCAAACATCTGACAAAATGCATATCAAAGACTGGTGTCTCAGTCCATTTTCCATGCAAGATTGGAATACATTTGTGACAAGCAAAGAGTGTAACCAACTAAAAAAAAAATAAGAAACACCTAAAGCTGAACTTAAGACTTCCAAACATGCATATTGTCCCGCAAAAAATGCTACATCTTCACAAAGCCAAAAGAGCCTGAAAGTCTGTGGGGACAAATGGCATATTAAAGAAAAAAAAAAAAAGATCAAATTTAACTTTGACGTTCCTTTAAAAATGTTGGTAAGTCAAAGAAAAATCTGATGTCGCTGCATTTGAACTTCAGAAATTCAGCAGTGAAAATCAACCAAACAAACCCAGAGGAAGTACAACTCACAATGTGGGCAAGCACAGCACAAAACATAAACCACTCATTGACCCATGCAAAAATATGTACCATGTTGTAAACAAGCATGTGGACAGTGCATGTTATGTAGGGTGAGAAATATGCATTCATTACATTAAGTATGTCACATCTATCCATATACTGATCACGCAACTTATAGGTTAATTCAAATTGTTAATAAACTAACTTTTCCACGATAATTTAGCATTATTATATTTATCAAAGGGGTTGTTAGTGAAAATGTCAAACTCACTCAGTGCAGGCTCGGCCAGATAGCTGTAGCGCTTACGTAAGGCTAGGGATGCAAAGGTATGACGTCGATCTGGCTTTTCAGTCTGCAACAATAGCAAACAACACAAACACCTATCAGTTCTAGGTCATCCTAGTTTGTATGCTGTCAGAGTAACAGCATTTGGATGTTAGTATCAAATTAAAGCAAATCTCTATCAAAAGATTGTTAGTATTGACATAAAAACAAAGCCTACGGCATTTATTAATACAGCAGCAAATTCTCGTGTTAAGAGTATTCACTGCACTACACGAAAATAACTGAGCACTGTTGCTATTGCTTACCGTAAATACTTCTATTCCAACCAAGGTAAATGCTCTACAGTTAGATAAGAAGCTTAATTACAAGCTACAAGTACTTAAAAATTTAACACATTATTAACAAAACTTAAGGATTTGTTAATAAATCCCGGTTTTCTCAAATTCTCCAAAAGCAATGAAAGTACAGTATGTTTCACCTCCTTCACATACTCTACAGTGCAAGGGATAAGGTTTGGACAGAAAATATATCTGATCAAATATCATGCAAAATTGAGCAGCTATAGATTCTTTAAAAATGGAAAGCTTAAATTGCTCTTATAGAAGCGGAAACAATAAAGCTATGATGAGCAGAGCAGGGCCGCTATAGATCTAGCGCAGAGGACAGCACACGGTGGGGAGGGTGTGGTTTACCTCATCCTCGGCATCTGATTCCATATCCTGGTTCCCAAGATGCATTGCAGAAACAGGGGGAGTAACATAATGGAAAGCAGGGGGGAAAAGAAACATCAGGGTGTGAAAAAGGAGTGACTGACAGAAGCTCCACGAAGCCTCTTAAGCA
>JAPTYR010000012.1:19404467-19417416 GCA_029814505.1 Siphamia roseigaster
GTGTGTGTGTGTGTGTGTGTGTGTGTGTGTGTGTGTGTGTGTGTGTGTGTGTGTGTGTGTGTGTGTGTGTACAGGTTGGTGATTCTTTTCATTTGTATGTTTTTCTGCTTTCCGAAAAAACTGTCAGAATAAATGTGTTCTATAATTACAGAGGGATCTTCAGTGGCCCTCATAAACTTTCGAGTCGGAGACAGTTCATATTCTTTGTTTATTTGATTTGCTTTTTGCAGTAATAGAATTCAATTGAATTCATTGTGTGTTGTTCCCATGCACTCATGAACACACAAGGTGAAATACAAGTCTGCACTAATGATAGGCCAATATATATCAACCAATGTTTATGTTTTTTTCTTGTATCGGTATTGGCCTGTTGTATTGGCCAATATGTTCTTTTTTTCCCTGATGTGATTTACTGACAGGTGAAGTTCATGGCACCTCTGGGTTCTTGGAGATACTGTTGTCCACACTGAAAAAAGAAGATTTTTGGTGTAGTAATATTTCTAAGGTCAATTATTTAGGGCGACCATGGTTGGTAGAGTGGGTCATCCAATAACCAAATGGTTGGTGGTTCGAATCCCTACTCTGCCCCAGTTAGTCCGTCGTTTCTTTGGGCAAGACAATTCACCCTCCTTGCTTCCAGTGCCACTCATACTGGTGTATGAATGGTTGGGGGTGGTCAGAGGGGCCATAGGTGAAAATTGGCAGCCACACTTCTGTCAGTCTGCCCCAGGGCAACTGTGGATACAAATGTAGTTTACCACCACCAGAGTGAGAATGTGAGAGTGTATGAATAATCAATCAATACTGTACAGTACTTTGGGTGCCTTGAAAAGTGCTATAGAAATCTAATCCATTATTATTCTAAATGTACAAAAGCAAAAAAAGGCTGAAATTTTCATTATATATTGATATCTCTCAGCTTGAACTCTAGAATCACTGCTTGTATCTATTATTGATTTGGTTTATTAAGAATTTATACAGTTCTGTGTCTTCTACCTGTGAAGACTGTCAGCTCCCCTTTGCGGTGCCCCTTTAGGATCCTGTTGAGTTCAGGAAACCTGCTCCACTTGACTCCAGCCACTTGCTCTGTGTTTACCAATTCCCCGTACACATCCTCTCTGAGCTGCTTGAAAGATACTATGGACTTATGTGCTGCTGGGATGGATGTGTTGATGATCCGGCTCAAGTTCTTCCCTTGGGCCAGGGCCTCCGCTGGACACGGCCGGAACTCACCAGGCCGAACCAGTGAGCAGCGCCTCAGACCCAGCTTGCGAGAAAAAATCTTTGAGGCCTCCCAAGAGCGAATGTCAGCCCCCAACCACAGCGTGACCCGCTTAAACTGTTCGAGGTAAGGCAACAAGATTGGTGGAAGGCAGCTGACCCCACGTGGAAGAGCAACGCTGGGGAGCCCAGTGGCTTGGCTTACGGCTAGAGTGTCCAGTTCACCTCCAGTAAGAACCACCTCTGAGTCCATACGGCCCACCAGGGAGAGGCCAAACAAGTTGTAGTAGCAGCTGTACTTGGGGACTGTAGCTTCATTATAGGTAACTTTCTCAGCATCAGTGATCTGGGCGGACAAGAGTTTAATTCCCTTTAAAGCAGAGTCCGGTCCTCCAAACCAGGGAAAAACCAGACTCTTTGTAGGCCTGAAGAGCCTCACACCAAATTTTTTAAAGGTACTATTAGTGATCTTTGTAACCTAAAACACAAACAAATAGTAATTAGACATGTTTAATTTATCTGTCTTTAATGATAGATATACTGAGAATTGTAGACCTTTCGTTCTTGTTAAGATACGCAACACCACCTTTTTTTTTTTCCAATGCTCATCAGCTTGTGTAAAAGTGTACTAAACTCTCTCAAAACAAATACTGCAGAGGTGGTTAGGTTCTCAAATAAGTGAAGGATCATCCTGTGCCGAAACACCCAAGATATCATGGCTTGCAAAATCATAAACCTCAACTCAAAATACTTCTCTGAAGATCAGTGGCTCTCACAGACAACTTCATCAATAGTCATCAGAGATAGAAACTATTAAACAAACTCACTAAATATAATACTAGACCTAGTGAAAGTTAAAAAACAAAACACATTATTTAAAAAATATTAAAATTATGGAGTAACGTAATATAACATTGACGTTCTTTTTAAATATTCGCAGTAAATATTAACACTCTCCCATACAAAATAGGTAATTCAAAAAATATTGATTTTGTCAAGGCAGATTTAACAAGGTCAGAGCATCACTTTTTTATGCAGTGAAATATAGTCTAGTCAAGTTAACATTTACTTAGAAGAAAGTGAAACTTTAGAACAGAATTATTACAAAATTATCCATTCCCTCTTGGGCGACAAATTACTTAAGTATACTAATCCTGAATTCAACAAAAAGTATATTCTATTTAACAATATATATATTCAAAAAAAGTATCCTTAGAGTTTCTGTGAACTTAAATGAAGTAAAAGAAGTAACATATAAAGCTTATTATATACATACCAGTGAGTAAACATAGCAAAGTGACATACCAAGACATGCACAGATATAAAATACTTTCTAATAACCACTACATTTAGATACTCACCTGGAACATGGTTTTAATAAGCTGAGCCTCATTCTCTGAAAGATCGGTGAAGGGCACAGAGCTGGACCAGATTGTCTGCACCTCCTTCAACTCTCTCTCCTTTTCGTCCTGCTCCTCCTCACTCTCTAAATATCTCAGCAGCACATGGGGGCTGAGGAAGTGCTGCCCCTCTGGCATCACCTCGAGACAGTCCTGGAGGTCTTCCCAACACCCTTCCACCAGTGTGTCCTTACAGAGAAACTGGCCTGTAGTTTTGTTGATAAACAATGAGAAACTGTCTTTCCCAGTTGCTGATTCAACAAAGATACTTGGAATATGAAGGCAGCTGTAGCCATCATGGAAGGGAATGTCTTTGGAGCGAAGGTACTGCTTAATATCTGTGACAGAGACAGGGCTGACAGGGAAGTCTCCAGTTGAATTGGCATCCTTTTTATAGGTCCTACAGTGTGCCAAGAAGCAGTCTATGTCCTGCAAACGTCGGATTAACTGCACAGCAGTGGGTCTATGAATAAGCTTCTGTCCTAAAAGCCTCACACTGGAGGAGTTAAAAAGTCTTCTGTGGAACACCCTTGGGGCTCTCACCTGCAGGACACAGGTGATACCCTTCTGCAGCAAGCTCCTCCACATTAGTTATCAGTTTAAGACGCTGAACCTGCAAGTCAATCAAAAACACAAGGACACACCAGCAAAAACAGTTAAAAAGCTTAAAATCAAAATGACTACATATCATGTTTTAGTGTTTGCTGTCCTACATAGTCTAAGAAACAATGACTGGAGTAGAAACAGATTTCATTGAAGTACACACACAGGGAATACACAAGGACAGCAGCTAAAATATGAGCCAAAAGATTTACATGTAGATAAATCAGGCTGAATAATAATTTAAAAAAAAAAACACAAACTTTAGCTTACACGTTCTTTTGGGGGTCATGTTTGCCTCCATGCTTTTCTCCCTCTTGCCCGGGCTTTCGGTACGCTTTGGAAACACGTCCGTGAGAAATGTACCAGGAGAGTTCCGTACTAAAATTGATGTCTATGTGATTTTGTATTCAACTGTTTTACTTGAAAATTTATCGTGTGTTTTTACATTACATAAAAAACTTACATTACATTTTTAGGTATTCGCAGACATTAAGTTTTACTTATCTTGCATGTTTTTCCATATATTTAATGTTTCACCCCGGAACATGTTCTTGACGGACCTGCTGTACATGCTACAGTCCGTGCCCGATAATTCGTCCTCTACAAACATTACTGTTGTTTTATATCTTAAACTGATCTGTTTTCGTCGACGGTAGATGCGGTTGTTAGCTAACTATCGGTAGAGACACAAAAATGACTTCCAGAGGGACCCCGAGTCGTTTTCTTAAAAGTGTTCTTCAAAACGGTGTGGGTCGGTATGTCTGTCAGCTCAAACGCATCTCCATCATCTTCTCCAAAAAGGCACAGAGCTCGTTAGGAGTCAGGTAAAGACCACTTAAAATATCTGATGTTGTAAAAGACATGATTGATATAACTATTGCCATATGTACTGTGACGTAGGAAACATCCTTATGCCTACATAAAATAGTTTCTTTCCAGGCCTTGTTATTTTATATAGCCTACCTCAGTTGTCAGCTGATTTTGTTCTTTTTACCCAACTTCGAGTATTATAATTTCTGCATAGATGTTGTGATATTGTAGCTGTTGCAGCTTAATAAAAACGAAGGTAGTAAAGATTAAAGATTAAATATTGTTGATATACGTGATGGAGGGATTTGGCAGTGTTTTATATCAGTCTTGGACATGTTGACGATAAAGCAATAACACTGATCTTATTCCACTAACAGTTTCTGTGCAAAAACAACAGTTTTGAGACTTAAATTGAAACCAGAATTTTAATCTTGTGTAAAAAGTGCTCTGGGGTTTCCAGAGGGTGTAACAATTGTAGCATATAGTACATCTGCAAGAGTAAGTTACATTAGTTTTGTTTTTTGAAATAAAGAATGCAGGGAAGTTATGTCATAAACTGTAACTGCCATAATGCTCACCAAATCAAAGAAAGAAAAATGTACAAAAATGGTCTGAGGGGTTCATAAGGGTTAAACACTGAGTAGCATTTTAATGTATTTTCACAAGCCATGTGAACTTGAGCATTTTGTGTACTTTGTTTTTACACATGGTGCTAAAGATTTTCATCAAATACTTTTTCCACAAATATGTAATGGAATTAGGGTGTTTAATCAAAAATGAATACATATAATAAAATTACAAACATCAAAAGTTTTTCATATTGACCAGTCTGACAAAGCATGCCACACAGTCCTTTACTCTGTCTTTAATTAAGCCTATTTATATTTCTACAGGGAATTCATTGAAGAGGGAGTTGTGGATTATGCCAAAAATAACCCTGGGACAGTAGTATATGTTTCTCCTCAGTCTTGCAGGATTCCAAAAATAGTTGCAGAATACTGTAAGTATTTATGACTTTGGTTTTCAACAGCATTGCATTGTAATGCATATATTTTGTTTATTACTCAGAAATTTTCCAGTTGTTTGAGCTGTGAGTGGACATTTATGATTATGAAATGTGACTACATGACAAACTGTTCACAAAGAATGGAATTGTATTTGCTGTAACGCTTACAAAGATGTAGGGGGCGCTGTGGCTCTGTTTAACGAGTCCTCTGATTTCGGCAGAGGTGGAAAGCCACACAAGTTTGCTAGTCTGGTTTATCTGGAAAATGTGTCATTAAAATAATTCTATTCAACAAAATATAAACTCATCCATGCTCTGTACATTGTTTTTTCCCTCCATGCAGTAAACGGCAACGTGAAGGAAGAAATTATCACAAGCAAAACAGCTCCTCAGATATCAGAGCTTTTGACCAAGCTGACAAATCAATCTGGCCTGGATATCATCCGGATCCGCAACCGCATCCACACAGACAGCCCCAGTATCCAGGGTCAGTGGCACCCGTTCACCAACCGGCCGCCGTCTATCGGCCCCATCAGACCACAGAAACAGGAGACATAATAAGGACTTAATTAGGGCAAAAGGAAATTAGATTATTTCTATTGTGTTGCTTTTTGTAAAACATGTCTTTTCTTGTCAAGCTGGTGGAGTGTCTGTTAAGAGAATTCAATCTCAGATGAAGTGTTTCTAGTGTTGGCAACCAATTTTCATCTCTTTGTTGAGGATGGTCGTTGAAGAAACATTCAGAGTTTGAATCTGCTTTATTCTAGTCTGATATTGGCTGCAGATCCATTCATCTTTTTCCACCAAGTACCTTCTCTGTAGTACCTTACATGCATCATGAATGCACCAGAGCCTGTAAGGTAGTATACTAAAACCATAACTGTTTTAAATCTCAAGGTTATTTGCAAGTTTGTGTTTTAACAGCAGCACTCTACAGCAGACAGAACTTTGAATGGAAAAAATAAATAAATAAAAATGTGCGTGTGTATGGATATTTTGATTTTGTTATTGGGGTTTGTCAGAGAGAAGCAAAAACTGACTGCAAATGCATTAGTCATTTATATACCATTAAACTTGGATAAGAGACACAACACATATAGGATGTACTTCTGTTTTATTTGCATGACACACGGGAATGTACATGTTTTTACAGTTTAATACTGATAAGGTTTGAAGGCTTTTTTTTTTTCACTGCACAACTTAAATGCTCCAGAGTCTAAATGGACATGACAGATGGCTGGATGATTGCTTGAGGGACAACTCTTAACCTTGGGCACACAGTTGTCCTCTGTGGTGGCTGTGCGACTAAAAGAAAATGTTCTCTCCGGCAGGTGATTTGTTCAGATTTAAAAAGATGAATGCTAGCAAAACAACTCAGCTTTCTTTGCAGTTTTACTCCCAATGAATTCATCATTTTTGATGACACAAAGTATTCCGACTGACCCTGCATGACCTCAGTGTGAAAGACTATATGACCAAAAGCTACGTGCGAAAGGAATACAAATCATGCAGGAAAGTGAAAGGTGCCGTAGGACAGATTGCTACTTCCAGGTGATTGATGGATAGTGGTCCACTGGTGTATTATTCTGAATGTAGGAAATGGTTAGGCTATCTGAACATTATATTGAATAGGAGCGTGAGACGACTGCAGATGGTAATGAGTGAGAGACAGTAAAGTTAATGTGCCGCAGTGAAATGCTGCTGATGGTTTCACTCACTCCTAAAGATCTGTACTCAGAGAGAGGATGAGTTGCATCTAAATTGCCTTCAGACATACCCTGTATAAACTGTATTTCTGGTTTTCACTGCCTATCCAACTGAGCTTTCTGACTGAGTTGTCATCTTTTGGAATTGGCTTTGTTGTTTCATGCTTACTTCCAGCCTTTACTGTACAGAATATCAGAGAAATAATGCCATCTCCAGTAGGAAGTGGCACAGCTTGACCCATACTAGGACGTAAAGGCTCTAAATAAAGATGCTGTTGCTAAGTTACTGCCTTGCTCTGGAAATCTTTTTTTGCCCCCTTCGCCACAATGAACTTGCGTTATATCTCAGCTTTGTGACACTAATGCTGTATATGCATGTAAATTAATATGTGATCTTGAGGGAACTTTTCCCAAGGGGGGGCAGTGGCCTTGTTGATTGCCACAAGCTAAAAACAGCAGTGCATCACAGAGGAGCGTCTTGAGATTAGGATTTGTTGTGAACATGTTTTGCATGTTATTTCTTGACCTCCCCTCAGGGGTGTTCACACTGTTTTTTTTCCCCCAGTTCAACATAATGCAAAGTTGTTTTTATCTGCACAAAAGCAGTGGAAGTACCCATATGGAAATGTAATAAATGGCATAATGCCCCATATAGTGAATGATGTTTCTATACTGTATATGACTAATACGGTGATGTATTATTACCACATATATCCTTCTGGCTTATGAGAAGCTTTACATATGTGAAGCAGCCATAGATAGGAAAGTATATTAAAATAGATTTTATATTGCCTGGACATATATGTAAATACATGAAATTGTTTAAATTTCAAATAGGTCTCACTCATATATTTTATGTGGTCGTTTTCACTTGATGTGTCTGAGGGAAGTCAATATGAGATATTATATTTATGTATGGGTAATAACAATGAATATAAAATTCTCTCATAAGTCAAAAGTTCAAGTGGATAAAAGATGCATGAGTACACTTCAAACAATAAGACCACATCAGGGAGTCCAGTATCTACATATGAAATCCAACAGGACCAACAAGAAAGGAGGTGATTACAAAAGTATATTACATACATTTTACTCTAGTAACAGCTGTGCAAACTGTGATCTCCTACGAACACTAGTTTCTTTGGCAAACATATAAACATAGGACTCATACTGAAGTGAAAGGATACATGCTTTGCTGGTAGCCAGTTGGCTAGCTATTTTTATCTACAGCCTGTAGTACAGTTTATATGACAGTGCAGTTTCAGTGTATATTGTAAACAGATTGTCCTTCAGGGACGATGAAGCAGTAGCAGCAGTGGTCACTGACTCAATATGAAGCTTTAAACATTTCAAGGATTGTCCTTCAAAGTTGTCATCACCAAGAAAATGAGGAAACTTGATGATGGGAGATTTAATATAATACATGTAAAAGTAACAGTGTGTTAAACTGAGTCATTATTTAACGTAGTTGAATCTGCAAAAACAACCACACAATTACCTTTTTTTTTTTTTTTTTTTTTTTACATTTTTATACATCCCTGAATCAGAAAAAGTTGGGAGTGTGCATAAACTTCATTCAACCTTCAGTGGTTTTCACTTGATAATCAGCTCATCTTTATTCAGAAAGATGAAGCTTTTCTACTATTGTACTAAATCACCTGTTTCTTGTCAATTTTCTATTCATGTTGCTATTTTATTTTTTTTAATATATAATTTTAGTTGTAACTTATTCCATCCCCACATTTTCTGGAATGTATCTTCAACCCTGAATGGCAAGAATGATTTACATTTATACATTAAATGAGGTTGAGTATCAAAAACAAACAAGTCCAAGTCCATTTGGTAGCCACCGTCATTTGTTTTATGCGAATTTTCACTTCTGTCCCAACTTTTTCTGATTTGGGGTTTATACTGTATGAAGAATCAATTCATTTGAAAATAACAGTAGATACTGGCAGGTAAACATTACTAAAAGGTGCAGCTACAAAATTCACACCACAGAATCACTGATCAGAAACATGTCACCCTTTCTGATTCCTGATAGTGCTGTATCTAATGTGAATCCATCTCACATTTACAGTACATACCAGAAAAATGGAATGAATCTAAAACATAAGACCACGACATCTGAGAGTATTATTTATCTTTGTAAAAAGCCCCTTTATTTCTCTGGACCTTCAACAGACCCAGACTCTGATTAAATGCTACTGCGGCCATTTGTAAACTCAGCAGGGTCCTTGAGACAGAGGGTGAATGTGAATGTTGAGAGTAATAGATGATTCCCTCATGCAGAGGTGATGAGACAGGGAAACAAAGCAGGTGGCAGAGGAGATAGAGTGAGAAGGAATGAAGATGAGCAAGAAAGCTGAAAACCTGCAAAGTAGCTCTTGCCGACACTGTCCTGTTGTATCATCATTTGTTCCCAGCATAGCTAACCAGGACACATAGGTCAACTGTTTTCTGTCTAGTTCTACCTGCAGAGATGACAGTGCTCTATGCAAACAGACAAGAAGCCCGATGGAGGAGAGCCAAGAGCTGCTGTTACTGTCAGCGACACTCTGACAGATGCACGCTGCAAGTCACCAGAGAGGTCTGTTGCTGAGCCACTGCTACAAGAGCTGATTCAACACTTTGCTATGAAGACAGACTTTATTTACTACTGGTCGTGACACGTTTACAAAGTACTCAGAGATTAATTTCTGTCACTTCCATCTAAGTTATACATGTACAATTTAATCATAGCACTGGTAACCTTGCCAAGGGAATACTGTTGGCTTTGCAGTTCTTGTTTTAGCAAAGCACGGATGTCACATAAACACAAATATACAATGGTGAGTAACAGGATGCAGGTTTTAACTCTGAAAATCCTCTCTATTCTCATTCCACTTACATTTCTAGAGCAAAGACCAAACAAACTTAAAATGATGCAGTCTGTCTTTTAATGGATAGGAACTTAATTAAATCCGTGTTTTCCCCTTGAAGCTTTAAAGTTATGTTTCCTTCAAAAGGACAGGTTCTTTAAGTGACAGGAACAGACTACATTGTCTCGCCAAAATGCAAGACTGTAAAGCAGGATCTCCCAAAATAGGTCTGAGCTTCAGTCTGGCAAAGACAAAGTAGAAGCACATTTGGGTGTATAAATATAAAACAGCAAATATGCATTTTCCTTACAGTTTCACGCTGTTTTCCAGTGTGTTGCAGTTTATTGTCAGTCTCCTGAGCTCAGTATGTGGTCTTCAGTGAATTCAATCAATCTGACCACAGACTGACAGCTCCTCTAAAGATCCTCATTAGACTACTCCACTGAACCGAGAAGCTTTTCATACTGCTGCTCACACAAATGCTAAAAACAGAAATACGCAGGGCAATAAACCTAATGTTTTGAGTTGCTTGCTACGGGTATTTCCATCAGCACTGGCACAACACATTGCTACTAACAGCTGCAACTGTGATGTTTTTATTGCTATTTACATTTAAAAACAGTAAAGGAGGAAAAGAGGAATTAAAATATTACTGTACCACTTGTGTAATAAAACTAGCATCTTAACAGTCCACTCAAAATCTATTTTTTGTGTATTACACATCTGCGTGTTCAACAAAACGTATGTGACTTACTCCTTTCTAGAGAATAGCTGCAAGCCTATTGCATCTATGAATCTATATCTGGTAAATATCATAGTAGATACTTCTTGGCATGATTAAAAAAAAAAAAGAAACAGCCAATAAAGGATCAAAACATGCTAAAATAACACTCAATCACTTCTGTAGTATAACTAACCTCTCCACTTGTCCATCTGTACAGTATGTTCCAAATCAGCCAGGGGTGGAAGGAGTATTCAGATCCTTTACTTATTTAAGGTACTAATACTTCAGTGTGTAAGTACTCCACTACGCATCCTGTGTATAATCAAAATGTACTTAAAAGTAGGAAATGCATCACTGCAGTAAAATTATATTTTTTATGTTACATTTTTATTCATATTTCCTGATTGTTCTTAAGCATAGTGTATTTTACTGCCATAGGTTGAGCTCATTTGAACTAATTTCTATAGTGTTTAGTTGTTTATTTTAAAGCAATGCATCATATTTTGTAAGATCATTATCCCATCGCTGTCCTATGAGAACCAGGTATCTCTAAAAAGTCGAAAAACAGACAAAATAATAGCTATGTTTTCACCTTTATGAATGTTTTCCAGCTAATCCAAGAAGAGTTTATTTAAAAAGTGAAAGAAAGAGGAGAACTGTTAACACAGGAAACATGATATACTTCATTTTGTCACAAACATCCAGAGATACATGATTTTCATTGAACAGAAAGGGGATGGTAGACTGCGATCTGAAAAAAATAAAGCTGACAAACAAATGTAGTGGGTTAAAGCATACTACATTTGCTTCTGACATGTAGTGGAGTACAAGTATAATGTATAAATAAGGAGTACTCAAATACAAGTACCTAAAAAATATCGTCTTATGTGCTGTACTTGAGTTACAACATTAAACATTCCACCACTCATACTGACTCTCATTGTTTTGTCCGGGTTCCATTTCAGAAAAAAATACTAGAACTATAGATTTTGGGTGGACTTTCAGTTTTGATGATATGGCACTAAAAATATTATGAATTCTTCAATAGTCTCAAAAATACTTGTAGTCTTTTATAAATGTCCCATTTTGTACACCTGTGTCTTTCCAAAGCCTCCAGGACGTCTACGCCGAGGTAACATCATTGGACTCCATATTCATAGTTCTTATGGCATTAGGTAGTATGATAGACGCCCAAATTTTTCACATCTCCACTTCATGAACTGTATAATGTGGGTAGTGTTTTCAGTTTTGAAGGGCTATTTATCATGGGAGTCACAGGACGCTGCACATGTCACATCAGGTTAGGACTCAACCTGCAGGTACTATGACACTGGGTAAACAACAGCAGCTTTTGATACAACAGTTTTTCCCCACCATTATGGATTACCACTAGGGTAAAATAAATAACTGTGACAAAAACACTGGTTGGGAGGTCCTTAGATGGAGCTCTCATCAGGCTGGAGGTCCAGCTGTGTGTGTTTCCTCTTCTCCAGGATCCTGTTCAGCTCCTCTGTGAAGGAGTGGTACAGCGGTGACATGCCCTCAGCGTCGGCTTGCCTAAGCAACACGTAGCTGTTGCCATTCATCTTCCGCAGGACACTGGGGAGCGTGGCTGACAGCCCGTTAGCGTAATCCATGTTGGGTAGTGGAGGTGGCATAGGGAGAGGAGGAGCCGGAGGAGGTGTTTTACTCGGTGACAACTCGAAGTCACCCGGAACTATTTGGAGGAAGCTGTCCCCCAGGTCGTCGAACGTTGGCACGGAGATGGAGCGACGACCGTGACGACCGTTGCAGTGACTTGAGATGGTCTTCAGTTCAAAATGGGAGCTCCTTTTCCTCTCAGGTTCCCCCAGGACTTGAAGCGTCTGATGGGAGTACTTCCTGTCTCTTGCAGCCTGTCTGGTGCAGAAGCTCACGTATAGCAACACTACAGTCAGTACCAGGCACAGCCCTCCGAGAACTGCCACCAAGGAGATGTACACGGCCTCCATGTGCCTGTAGGTCTGGTACTCCGGTCCTGGAGGGACTGGAGCAGGAGGTGAGGGAAGGGGCTGCTCAGTGGGGGTATCGGTAGAGAAAACAGTCGGACTGGAAATGGTGGTGGGTTCGGTTGTAACTGTAGGCTCCACTGGGAAATATGGGTCTGTGTGCACCCTAACTGTGTACAAATAGACCAGCACTGAGATGGAGTTCTCAACAGCAAAGCAGCGGTAAGACCCGCTCTGCTGGGCACGAGCTCCAATTATGAGAAGGCCATCTGTGCCGATGCGGTAGCCTGAATTCAGGCCATATCCCTGGAGCTCTTTGCCATTTAGGGTCCAGCGTGGAGTTGCCAGGTTGGAGCGTAATTCACACTGAAGTAGCACATCATCGCCCGACAAAACAGAACGTCTCCGATGGACAACTGACAACAACAGAGGATGAAATACATTAGCACATTAATGGGAGGGGTCTGAGAGGTCACACACCAAGAAAATTTGAGCATTAGACAGATTTTATTGCATACAGATAACAGAAGGGCAGTACGGTGGTGCAGTGGTTAGCACGGTGGTGCAGTGGTTAGCACTCGTGCCTCACAGCAAGAAGGTCCTGGGTTCGATTCCAGCACCAGTCAGTGG
>JAPTYR010000012.1:19578264-19588821 GCA_029814505.1 Siphamia roseigaster
TCCGCCAATGAGGTTATGTTTTTGCCGGCGTTTGTTTGTTTGTCTGTCTGTGTTCAGAATAACTCAAAAAATTATGAACGGAGTTTGCTGAAATTTTCAGGGAATGTTGAAGATGGTCAAAGGAACAAATGATTCGATTTTGGTGATGATTCGGAAGAAAGCCGCCATTATTGAAAGAGACAATTTTGTGAATAACTACTGAACTCATAATGATATCAACATGAATCCATTTACGAGAGGTACATTTTCATGGTCAAGGAATCTAAATATGAAGATAAAATAATTGGAGGCCTGTTATTTTAGGTGTAAATGCCAACATGGGGGGGGACGATCTGCTTGGTCTGCGCACTCCGAGTGCTTTTTTTTTTTTAGTTAGAAATTAGATTCAGTTCACTTTCACTTTTTTCCTCACTTGAGTGCTGGTTATTGTTGTCTTGAGATACTGAACTTACTGAATGTGGGATTAGTAGAGAAAATCATGAATGGTGATATCAGCTCAGTCTGGCAGATCCATCTGTATCACTTGAATGTACACATGACTCATCAGCTTCCAGTTAATAGCCTTGGTGTTTGTTAGTCTTAACTCTGGCTCATATTATATCTAACTCACCAAGAAGTGTGTGACGCAGGTTAACAGCCCCATCTCCCTTGTGTTTGTGCTTTTAAGCTTCATTAGTGACTGGAGCTGCTGGAAACTGCAGTGTATACAAGAGATTCTGTGAGGACAGTGTGATGACCCAGCATGTGCAGCAACACTTTTTGTTCCTTGCATGTACTATTTTCCTGACTCTGACACACAGTGGGCTTTTGTTTACTGGGTTCTGGCACAGTAGGAGCCATTGGCATCACAACAGCCTCTGTGGTCTGATGTGCAGCACTTAAATGAGCTGACTTATGCCATGCTGACAAGAAAACGTACACCACCCCCAATCCACAATCCACAGCAACACTCAGAAATGAATGAATATGCAAAACTGAAAACCTACTGTAACAAGTGGTGTTATGAGATTTTAAGATGTGTGTATTTTTCTTAAAAATGAGCTGAGAGTTGTGAGAGTTGGTAGGTAGGTGGCACAGATGGTCATACAAATGTGCAAGTACACTAAGTAAACAGGGATGAGAGGTTCAGATATTTACTGATTTAAAGTGTCCGTACTTCACTTGAGCAATCGATTTTCCGATTCGTTTTTGTGTGTGTTTTTTTTTTTTTACTCTTTACATTTAAACACAAATACTTTTGGATTCTGGTCCTCATATTTACTTTAATATTCAGGTATCTGAAGAAAACTTATTGATTAAGTTTATTTTCCATTGAAAATAACAAGAACTGTGACAACAACCAAAATCGATAGAAAAATAACACATGGAGAATCCATACAAATAGATTTCAGAAGAAAAAAAAGAAAACAGACATGAAATGGAGTGCGCACTAGTCATGAAAGATGTCATAATGTACATTTTGGACATATCTGTAGATTTTATTAAAATTATAAAAATTTTTTTTAGAATGATCTTCAAATTCTATTTCTATGATAGGAGATATAATTAGCTTTTACAGAGATGCACCCAGTGGATATGTCCATTAAAAGGCTATAATTTACTTTTTCACTTGTACTTGAGTAAAGATGTTGAATCCCTTATTCTCATTTTAACCAGACTCATTTCTTAACACTAATATCTGTACTTTTGCTTGACTAAAGAATGTGTTTGCTTTTCCAACCTATCTTAAGACATGCTTTCCTTTGCAGGTACATAATGAGTTCATCCTCCCATCGGAGAAGGAGGGCTTCATCTACCGTATGGGTGATATAATCAAACGAGCTGAAGCACTGATGGCAAAAGAACAGCCTGTCCATTCCAGTGGACACAGACTCCCTCAACCTGCCTTCCATGGTGGTGTTAACTCATTATCATCCTCGCAGGTTAGCAGCTACAGTGCCTGTTTCATCTCCATCTTAGCATTGTTAGCTGAGAACAAAGAAAATAACAGTTACTGGCCATGTGTTTTACAGTGCTTCCTGATTGTCATAAATTACACAACCCATAGGGTGTGCCTGGCAGCGCTTATCTAAGGGAGACTCATAAATCTGATGCAAATGGAAAACTGTCGTATATGGCTTCTTACACTGGGAATAAAACCTTTAGTAGAGTGCTTTCTTCAGTGTTCCAAGTCCCTTCTGAGAGTTGACCTTAAATATAGAAGGTTAAGTGTCTTCACAGCCACTTCAGGTAGTGCTCATGATAAGAACATGATGTTCTAATGTCACTAATGCCGTAAAAAGCCTCTGATTTGTGTAAATGTACCGCACGCCCCATCACTTATTTCCAACCACAGGCTTCTCCATCACTTAATCCTATCCAATGCTTTCATCATAATTAATTTTCCAGCATGCTTGACGTTATTAAGCCTATCTGAATATAATTCAGTGAAATTGCAAATAAAGACTTTCAAGGAAATCTTGTTAGGAGTTCTACCATCTTGAGTAAAATATGACCTAATACCTACTTTATCCAGATTTGCCTGCTATGAGAAAAGAATTGACTGAAAGGATTGATTGTTCTTTTGCGGGATGTTCTGATCAGTAGAACACAAAGTACATCACATACTGTTGTCCTCCAGCTAAAAACAGACTAAAATGTTTGTTAAAGCACGAGACCAGGATTACTGTAAAGTTTCATCAAGAACGAGACACAAGCAGGGACAGTAAACCTCTCTTCCTGATATCCCACCTTCATCAGCACACAAGTATATTTCCGACCCCCTGGGTCCATGATTACCACAAACCACTACGGACAGACCTCCCCTGGATCATTTCCAGGACCTGATTAAAAACAAGTCATGGACCACCTCCCTTAAGATCCACTGTGGCTCCACTCCCAGACTGTTTGCACTATCTCGGCCAAAAAAAAAAAAAAACTGACCAAGGTAGTTTAGGCAGGAGAAGTCTATCTAGCAATCTCTAACCAGACTGTTGCACATCTATTCTGAGTATTTTACGAAAATAAATTAACTAAAAATAAATTATTTATGAGCTAGGTTTGTACCATGTAAAAAGAGATTCTTGTCTTGCTGTTTAATGCTGTTTCCTAGTCTAGCACTCATTATCTGAGCAAAAACGTTGGCAGAAATACCAAATATACACCCTTATTACTGTAACTCTCAGAGATTAGTTTAGAAAGACCATATGCTTTTTTTGCCTTTAGTTTAATTTAGTGAATTAAAGTTAACCTAGATAGTTAGAGATAAAGTTATACTTTTTTGGGAAATTTTTAATAGAGTTTCAGTTATCTTTTATGGCCTTATTTTATTCTTATTTAATTTAAAGAAAATGTTTTATTCCATTCTTACTATTCATTATCTTGCTAGTAGCTACAAAACACTTCAGTGAATAGTACAGTTAAAGTTAAGATGAATAGAGGGGTTTCATCTAATGTTTTCTCTTACAGCCCAATTTGCACAGTCACAGCCTGCCTCGAACACACTCCTCATCTTCTCTGCCTGGTAAGTTTCAAGTCTTGTCTGATGGGTATTAGCCATGAGGGAACATTAACCTAAATGTGAACTGACATTTATCAGGCTGTCGTTTCATAGATCACTGACATGTACCGTGCACCATCTCATGGTTGAAACCTCTAGTGACTGACAGCATGCCCAACTAACATTTGTTTCTGTCCTGCATCTCTTGTCAGTTTTTGCTCCTGTGCATGGATAGTGTATGTGGATAAGTTTGCATCCACTCATGCATGTGTGTGTGTCTTGTCTTAGACTTCAGTGTGGCTAACCCAAGTGTAGGGGTACGTGGTTCACCCCCATGCCCCAGTGGAGACGTCTTCAGTGCAGACATTACTTCACCTGGGCGACCTCTCATACGCTCACAATCTTTCCACAACGCCCCAGGTAAAATGCCCTACGTGAAGAACCCGAGCATTGTTTACTGTTTCACCACAGTGCTAAACTGTTTCAGTCCTTTGGCAAAGAATTAGACAAAGTACAGCTAAGCTACCTCATAACCCCCCCTCCCCTCCTCATGGCCCATGCTGGTTATTGTTCAGACATTCACATGGCGCCGTCCGCCATCCCCACACCTCAAAGCCTTCATCTGTGTCTGAGTTGCAGCAGGGCCTCCTGGGTAATTACCTCACCTGAAGGGCGCTTTCTGGCTTTTAGGGAGCTGTGAATGCTGTCGCTGTAAAACATGAGCTTTCTCTGCAATACTTTGCAACATCTGTTTGCCAGCACAAACTCCTACAGAATTTCCAAGAAAGCCTCCTCCTCGTTTAAAGTTTTTTCCCCACAGGAAGGGCATCTGATGTCGATTAGAGACCGCATATCCCCCATGTGTCCCCAACTTCAGCCTTGGCGGTCATCTGAATGTCCTGATTCCCTATTGTCCTGTGTCCCCTCTCTGCTGGATGTCCACTGCATGGTTGCTTGTGCAATGCCTCTTGGCCACCGGCCACCATTATAGAGTGTTGCCTAACCTATGTTTCCATCAGCATGGAAAAACTTAAGTCTGATTTGCATCATCAGCAACAGGAGGAGTGGTTTGTAACTGTGGACCCATTGTTGAGATAAATGATGAATCAGTGGATGGGGCGACATAATTGGCATCCTAAACTATCCCTGACTACTATAATCTCACAAGCGGATCCCAAACACTTGTATACGCACGTGTGTCCCATTTAAACAACTCTAATATGGTATATGTAAAAGCCTCAGCTGCTCCATTGATGCTGAATCTCTCACAGCCATGGAAGCCCAGTGTGCAACTCCCCTGGCTCATGAAGGCAATTATGGTTGGAAACTGTTCGAAACAAAACATCTTTGTTCACCATGGAAACCATTATTTAATGTACGGGAAAGATTTATGCCTGTCATGCCATATGTCTTGGCTGGGGGTTAGAGGAAGAATTGGACTCGGAAAACCCTGAGGAAAGAGAAAGAACGAGCTCTTGTCTTTTTGGGTCAACTCAGTGCAAACAGTGTACAGTTGTTCTTATTTAAACAACTCCAGATAGTCTTATGTTTAAGTGCAAATTAGGGTGACACTTTTAACATAAACTGTTGCTCTAATTTTTATTAACCTTTAACTATCTGCTAATTAGCATGCATGGTTGTCATATTTGTTTGTAGCAATTTTTATGACTCCTTATTGTACATCATCATGTTCTACAACTACTTTTCCACAAACTGTTTTCTTACAGCAACCTCATGGTTACTGTTCATTAAGTGAGGAAGCTATTGTACATGAGTTATGGGACGATTCCTTCTCCTTATATTTGTGATAATACCACACATAAGGCCCCTACTAAACAAAGTATTTTAAGATTGTACTTGTAATCTTCCAGGACAGGTAACAGAAAACCACGACTTAAAACCTTAGTATTCTGTAGAATATGTTGATGTACAATAAGACATTAGGAAGTGCTTCAGACTGACTAATAATGTGTGAGAAGCAGGTGATTGATATTTATTTCCATTCTTTTGTATAAAACCAAAAATGAAATACAAAACCCAAACATGTATGCTTTCTCTGAAAACGTTTGTACACAAGATCTTTCAAATATTTGACAATACAAATTAAAACAACACTGAATCTTTTTGTCTTTTAGGGTCTCCTCTTCACCATTATCAACACCAACACCCTGCTTCACTCCACCCACATCAACACCACTACCATTTACCATTTCTGGGCCACACTCACTTCCCATTCCCATACCCAGGCTCCCCGGGTTCATCCAAACCAACAGGGCTGCATCCTCCTCTCACTCGTGTTGCCAGTAATCCCACCTTCCCATCAGCTTCCTCCCCTGCTCCAGGATCTCCGAGTCCTTTGACAGAGAATTCAAATCCTGGCAGCAGTGAGAATATCACCATGTCCCCTCAAGCACCTCAGCCACATCCCAACATGTGGCCTCCCCACACACAGCCTCTGTTTTCCCTGGCTAACGTCATCTCCATGGCCATGAGCATGGCCCAGTCTTTTATCCCACCTGCGAGCCTTCCCGCTCAGGGGATGCCTTCCTTTCCAGGTTTCCATCCTCAGCTCCCCCCTCAGATGGCCCCACAGTCTGCATACCCCTCTGTCTACCCAGCGCAGTACCAGACCCCACCAGTAGAAGTCCCCTTTCCTACAGCAGGCATCCCAGGGCATAACAATGTCTTCCACAGCCCTGAGAATACCCCACAAATGGAAAGACCCTCTTTTTCTCCTCCGACATGGCCACATTCTCCAGTGTCTCCCCCGTCTATGCCTTCCACCCCGCCACAGGCCCCTCAGGAGCCCCTGCTCACTGTGCCTCCCAACCAACCCCATGAGGACAGCCTTCACAGTTATAGGGTCCCGTTTTCATCCCAGGTCCCAACCCAGATTAAACCCAGACCAGAAGGTTTCAGCATTAACTCCTCATCTGATCTTTCTCCATCACCAACAGAGAGCCCACAAAGCACTGTGAGTCATCATTTTTGATTTCAGTGTGTGTATCAGTGAAGATATATTTAACAGTTTCCTATTAAAATAACTAAAAATGATCAGGCCTATGTTTTATATGTTGTTGGCCTTTGCGTTTATATTATATCAAGTTTTTTTTTTCAACAAGTCAGAGGCATACTTCATTTAACTCACTGTAATGCTTGATTCAATTTACCTAGCAGTTATTAATGTATAACATTACGTGTGGGTCAATAAAATTACGTAATGTGTCTTGCATGTCACAAAACTTTAAAGCAGCATGACTTTAACAACAATTTTTTTTTTTTAATTTGTAAAATCCAAGTGATAGCCTAATTATAACTAAACCATTACTCTTTCTGTATTTACGGACCTTAATCACTTCCCTCATAGTGAACAACTTTCAAGATGATTGACTCCATTATAAACACAGTATGGTTGTTTACATAAAAAAACGAAATGTCACTAGGGACTTTTCGGAAATTTTTTCACAAAGTCCATTGTAGGAATGGGAATTCCACACAGCAGCTACAAAGTGACCAAGCGAAAGCGGTTTCTCACAGATCGCAAGAAAGCGAGCCAAATCGCTACAATGTCAGATTATACAGTCTGCCAGGGTTGTTTGAAAGAATGAGTATAGTCTGTAGATGGAGGTAAAGGTGAAATTTGTGTTCAGCACTCATGAAGAGACTGTGAAATTGCTGCTGCGTAGAATTCCATTACCACACTGCACTTTGCGACAAAATTTCCGAAAAGGCCCAAATGACGTGTCGGCTTGTTGCGTAAACAAATGGACTGTGTTTATGATGGAGTCATCTTCAAAGTTGTTCAGCGTGCGAGAAGTAATTCAGGTTTGTAAGCACAGAAAGACTAATGGATTAGTGATAATTAGGCTATCAATCTGGTTTTACAAATTAAAAAAAAAAAAAAATTGCGATTAAGGCCATATGCTGCTTTAATTTCTGATGATCTCGTCTGTAAATACAGTTTCTGCCTGAACTCTATTACATTATATAGATTTTTTTATGACATATGGCAACAACTCCAATGATCCCACACTGTTATTTGTATTTTGCAAATGTTCTGTGAAAGACAGATGGCAGCAGAAATTATACTATATGTTAAAATGTATTATTGGATAGAACAGGTAAACAAATTAATTGAATTAGTGCTGTTGGGAATTCTGGTGTTCATTTTGTTGTTTACATTAACAAGTATTACAGTCACTTAAGTATCTGATGGGGCTCAAATGGAAAATACAGATTGATATTTGATTTGGTTAGGGTTAGATTAGAAACATCTGTGATGCAACTGTGACATATGTTAAAATTGCCTTTAAGTATGTGTGTGGTATTTTTCATATTTAGTTGTGTAGATAATTATGTAATCCATAGATATATTGAAACACTAATCTGTGACAACAACCCTAGCGCAATCAATATTTGTTCTTCCTCTGTAGTTATCTTCGCTCAGCCCTCCGTTACATCCTGCTGTAAATGAAATGACCGTCATCAATCCTAAACCAACAGCTTCTCCCACTGACTCTGGTAAGACATTTGTCACATGGTCTCTTATTTAACCATCATAAACATGCACTGTACTGTATGTTAGTTAACAGGAGCTGTGGGTGCTGGAAACTGACATATTGAGTGATGTTTTGGTTGTACCCCAAACAACCCACACACATGCTTGTGTATGCAAACAAATGCAGCCAGTGGCAACTATGACTAGGGTTTCCCTCCTCTCCATTTTATGATGTATTGGGTAAAAATACAGACAAATGTCTCTGTTACTGCCAGATTTCAGTCCCCTCTCTCATCCTCTTTTTTTTGTATGCTTTGTGACATTATCACCTATTACTGGTGCCTCAGGAGCCATTGCGTAACGTCAGGTCTGACCGCAATGTTCCATTCAAAATGAAAACAAATGCAAGTGTGATTGGCGCCCTACCCACTTGCTATAACCAATCAGAAAGTAGCCATGCTCGTTACAGGCTTCTCCTCCCATATCCACACCTGACTATATTCATTCCCCCTCTTAAAATCCCACATTCAACAGAGTCCCTCTGTTTCAGTGGGCACAGAACCAGACTCATTCTGTTTACTGTGAGAGGGGACACCAAGTGGACAGAAAGAGCCAAGCAGGATCCTGCAACTGCTCTGTTCGCATACATGGATACTCTGAATTGGACACTAGTTACACAAGCACAGTTTTAAGTATTATTACATCATACAGAGAGTTATTATTCAAAATTAGAGCAGTACGTATTATTCATAAGGTAGGGTATGTAGATCACACCCATTCACTCTTTTTGGCATCAAAAATTCTTAAATTTGTTGATCTTGTACATTATCAAACGGTGCAACTTATGTATAAGGCAAAAAATAAAAAACTGCCTGGTAAAATACAGAAATTGTTTAATTTTGAAGAAGGGCATTATAATTTAAGAAGGACATTTAATTTCATAAGGACAAGAAATAGAACAACAAAAAGAGGTTTCAGTGTTTCAGTGTGTGGAGTAAAGATATGGAATGCATTGAATGTAGATTTAAAAAATTGTGTAAATATGTATCAATTTAAAAAAATGTATAAACGGAGAGTATTCCAGCGTTATTTGAGTGAAGGTATGTGATGATGCTATTTATTTATTTATTGATTTAAGTAATAACATGCACATGTAACACAAAGATCATCTTTTTTTTTGTGCATAGAGGTACGCAGATGTAATGTTTATTTAGATTATGCAGGGGTGGGATTTAATAAGCGTAGCTTCTTCCCACTCCTTTTCAGATGTGTTAAAGATTATCATTTCAATTGACATTTTGTTTTGCAATTTTGTTTTTGTTTTAATTTTGATTTGTATATGAGCTCACAACATCTGAAATAAATAAATAAATGTAAAAAAAAATATGGTCAGAACGGGATTAATAATTAAGATCAACAGATACAGTGTTTGCTTAAAAATATCATTTAAAAAAGCACGTACAACCAAGGAGCTTTACAACAATAAAAGAATAAGAGTACAGCAAAAATAAATTAAAATTATTAGCTCATCAAGTCATTAAAACAACAATGGTTATGCAATCAAGTACTAATGTGTGGATCTTGTGACCAAAACAGAAAAGAAATCTTGGAATGAATAAAAGCACTGTTTTTGGCAGTACAATGACATAGATACTGATGTAAAAACTGAACTGATTTTAAAAAACATAATAGATATCAGATCTGAAATTAAACTCTTATGAGCCATTGTTATTATATTTGTATAAACGAATGTAACTTTAGTTGTACCAGGCATTAAAATTAACAAGAAATAGAAAAAAAAAACAAAGATGGCCTAATAGGTTTTTCCACAACTGTAGTACTCAGGACTCCTGTACAACAGTAAACAAGTGATGTGAAGTAAAATGGATTTTAAACAAACTGCACTATTTTGTTAAGAAGGTAGATTTGTTTCTTTATTGCTTTAATCCAAAAAATATTTCCAGCCCTAAAAAAAGTTTTCAATCAAAAGCTTAACTTTTGTTTTTTTAGTTAAAGAAAAAATGTTCACACTTTTTTCTTTGATTGTAATTTTCTTATTGAAGTAGCAGTGTTTTTTTTTCATTGAAAACATTTTTAAATAAAAAATGTTGTGTATGTCTACCTTTATACAAATGTACCTTCATATTTTATAAGCATCTTAGATATGAACCAAATTAAACCTAACAACAAAGTTAAAACATTCATTGCAGTAATACTTATGACAAGATGAAATTGTTTTATTTTTGTCATTACTGTTTCCCAGCCCTTTCACCATTGAAGCATGTGACTGATGCAAATTCTTATGTCCACGTTGTGATGCTTTTTCCAATCATAATCCGAGTAAAATGACTGTGTTTTGATAGTTATTGACGCCAACGAAGCTGATTTTTAGGATTTATTATTTTTGTTTTCTTATTTTTTTTTTTTATGGGGAAGACTTCATTTGATAAGTGAAGTGAATATGAGGACCAGAGGTGGAAAAAGTACTGAAAAATTGTAATTGTGTAAAAGTATCTTTACTTTGCTTAAATCCTACTCAGAGTAAAAGTAAAAGTACCCATCTAAAAATTTACTCGAGTAA
>JAPTYR010000012.1:19804705-19819872 GCA_029814505.1 Siphamia roseigaster
CAACAGGTAGGGACAACTGGGTTCTCCCTGGCGAGTGATTGACATTTGTACCGACCAATCAACTGCTACGGAGACCGCACCTCCCTACGAGAAAATGAATTATTGTTCTCCAGAATAAATCTCACTTGTGATTTAATATGGCGTTCTCCGCCAGACTATGTTAGAGCAGCGATAGAAGAAAGAAAAGAAGAAGAAAACACCATCATCATCTAAACACTTTGACTGGGTTTGGATTTTTTTACTCATTTCCCACAAAATATACTACGAAACTAAAAATAAAAAGGTACGAAACATTATAACTGACATAAAAAACATAAAACAAACAAAACTGATGAAAATGTAAAACTGATTTAAAAACTAGAAAAGCACTCGGAGAGCGCAGACCTCCGCCAACTGTTTGGCATGTGGGATTTGAACCCGGGACCTCCTGTTTACTAGACGAGCGCTGAACCAACTGAACCACAAGGATACATCCAGTTTGGAGTCGGGTAGATGTCATACCAATTCATCCCAATAGGTTGACCCCTCGTGGCGGAGCGCAAAATTGCAGCGAACAAACGCACATACGCACAAATGTGGTGATCACATAACCTCCTTGGCGGAGGTAATTATCTTGCTAACACACGCAGACCAATAAACAGACAAACCCTGATGAAAACATAACCTCACTGGTGGAGGTAATGAACTCACTCTGTGGCTCAGTTGCCTACATCCATGATTATTGACTGCACTTTTATTTGTATGTAAACAGATCTAGTTGGGTTGGCCATAGTTCTTCAGTGCTTCTCTTCTGCTCCACTGCGACATCATTATCTTAGAACTGGAGTCTTTTAACTCCAGCTCCCACCTCAACACAGATCCCAACAAATACTATACCCAAGTCCAAGCAAATATTGCACTGCTATTGCAGCAAAATTAAAATACCACTGCAGTAGAAAGCTCAGCACTCGTCTTATGTCTGTAACCACTACAAAGAGAAAAACATTTTATTTATTCTTGACATGTGATCTGATTATTGATCTGATGGTCAGTAACAACAGAAGACCAGAGAGGAAACTGAACTAAATAGATGTGAAGAGTCAAAGTGAACATGTTGTATATTTGTGTCATATTTGTTTTATTTTTTTGGTTAATTTATTTCCATATTGGAACGTCCTTTTGGATCTGGAATTTCTTTTGATCACTTATGTTTGAAGCGCAGTCTATTTACAATTGTGTTCATATGTTTAAATACTCTAACAGAATTTGTGATATTTTAGGCCATTTTTCAGAGACTATGAATGATAATAAAAAATGATCATAAGTTTACATACCCTCGTTCTTCATCCTCTGTGTTGGTCCCTTTAACATCAATGACAGTCTTTTCATGTGGTAGTTGTGGATCAGACATTTTATTTTCTCAGATGGTAAGGCTACCTGTTCTTCTTGCTAAAACACCTTCAGTTCCTTTTAGATTTTGGGTTTTGTTGCATGAACTGGATGTTTGACATCTCCCCAAAGTAGTTCAGGGATACTGAGGTCATAAAACTGAAATGGACACTTTTCACTTTTTTTCCTCCTGTAGCAAATTACTGGTCGACCTGACCTTATGTTTTGGGTCATTGTCATGTTGGAACATTCGAGACTGTCCCATTGGCATTCAGTCAGGATATATAAACTTATGAACAGAACGGTACATGTGTGATATAGCTAGGAAATGGACACAGTTTATTTTGATATGTCAAACACTGTTACGAAATGAGCAGTTCAGTTCAGTTCTGTTCAGTTTATTACTTTGTCCCAAATGGGCAATTTGATAGCAGACAGGACCACATATAATACCACACCATTGTGGATGCAGGACAAATTTTAAAAATATGGACACATACCACACCACAATATACACAGCACATACAAACAAGGGGGGGGCATTTAATGGAAACAGGTAGCCTATCTTTTACAGGTATGTGCATTGAGTAGTTGGATAGAATAAGGGATGAAAGAGTTTTTGTACCTTTGTTTGAGAGCAATGGGAGCTTTGAGGCGTAGACCAGATGGCAGAAACATATATTCAGGATACATAGGGTCTGCTGAATCTTGATGAATTTTAATGGCTTTAGTAAACGCCTGCTTATTGAAATATTCAGTTAAACTATCAAACTTAACCCCCACAATCTTACTGGCCACATTCACAATTTTTGAAAGTGCATTTTTGCCTTTGACGGTAACATTCCCGTACCAGCAGCTGATGGAGAAAGTGAGTACTGATTCCATAAAAGCTTTGTAAAACAGTGTCATTTATCCACCTGAAACTTGGCCAGTTTCCTTAGTGCAGAGAGTCTTGTTGCACTCTCTTGCATAAACGATTGTCTATCAGGGTGTCTAAGTACACCTTCAACATCCTGGCCATTTTATGTAGTGTCCTGATAAGGTTCATTATATTATTGCCATCCACAGTTACATTAATTTTTGACTTTTGATGATGGAGAATTCAACCACTGCATCAGGTCCTCATCACATCCCAAATTAGAGTCTGGATTTTATGGTGGCTTATCTATGTGTGATAATGATGTCTCATTCTCCCTGAACTATCCTGTCAAAAGCCTGAGGAATCTGGTATTGTCCAATCTTACGTTAAAGAAATTAGAGGCTACTTGCTGTAGTTATGGTTAAATAAACAACCTGGACAAAATAAGATAAGCCCTGGATTTAACCAAGCAAATAATTCAGATCTTTCCATCCTTAAATACTGCAATGGTTAATAATGTAACAGGTTATTTAACACTAACTGCAGGAAGTAGATTCTCATATCTTTAACGTCAAAAAGATTGGACAATTCCTGCATTTAAAAATAACAACAACAACATATTTTCAATAAAAATGGCACCTTTTTATTCAAATGTCAACATTATCTGAAACATCTCTTGTGGGATTCTACAAAGATGAGTCTGGGAATATATGACATTGTGGGTCTCTGTACACATCTTTCAGACAGTTTAGTGTACACCTGAAGGTGATAAATAAAATCCCTGGTCTTCTTGGAGTGATATTTGTCTCATTTTGCATAATAAGCAAAGTTTAAAAAAATATATATATATCTGCTTTGTTGTCTCTTCTCAGACAATTTCCTGAAGCCTTAGAGGACCTGAATGAAGCCATAAAGCAGTGCCCTAACAACCGAGAGATCCAGCGGCTGCTCCAAAGGGTGGAGGAGGAGTGTCGGCAGCTCAACCAGGAGGAGCACCAGCAGCATGATCTGGAGCTGGAGCCTCCTCCTTCCCCTCCCCCGACACCTCCTCCAGAAGAGGAGGAGTCCCTGTCCCTTTCTATGCCTCTCCCCCCTCCACCAGAGCCCCGTTTGGAAGATATGGAACCTGTCCAGGACTTGTTTGAGGATGAAGACTACCTGGAGCAGGAGCTGGAGGCCATGTCTATGGGCTTACCCCCACCTGAGTCACTCACTAATGCCTCCAGCCTCCCCATCATTCAGAGCCCCCCACTGTCCCCCACACATCCAGACCAGATCTATTTAACCGGTGGGTCACCCATGGGCCAGCCCTACGAGTACCACCCCACCTCCTCCTCCATGTCATCCCCAACCCGGGGTTCATACCAGCCCACGTCACCGTCCCTCTCCCCAACACATCAGAACTCTCACTACAGACACAGCCCACCTCACACCTCCCCTGTGCATCAGCCGTCCTACCGCTTCAGCCCTCCACCTATGGGCACTGGGGGACAGGGGATGGACCACCAGAGCCCACCACCTTCCCCGTTACGTCGGGCAGCTCAGTACAGAGCCAGTCCACCGGTGGAGAGCGTCTGCCTGTACCGCTCACAGTCGGGTTCGCCTGTGCGGTACCAGACAGAACAGCTTCCGGGCCGACCCAAATCCCCACTATCAAAAATGAGCAGCCAGCGGTCCTTCCAGCTGAGCTCCCAACCCTCTCTGTCCTCCCAGCACCATCAAGCCCAAGGCCTCCGTCTCCAGCCTTCTATAGCCCAGATAGTCCGCACAAATCAACCCAGCAACGTCATGGGAAACAGCAGCTACGGCAGCCAGATGAGTCACCCAATTAGCAGCCGCTACCAAGGGGGTTCAGTGGATGTAGAGAGTCGTTTGGTTTACCAGCCCTCCCTGGATGGAAGGTCCATGCCCCAGGTTCAGGCCAGCCTCAGCGCAGGGGCCCTCTGTCAGCACGGCGGCCGAGGAGGGGTAATGGAGTCGGGCCTGTTGAAGGAGGAGCTACCCCAGCGCCCCTCCTCTGCCTACCGCGCCAGCAGTGGGGGCCCGGGGGGCATCCGTTACAGCCAGACACCTCAGATAAGCCGCAGCCAGTCCGCTGCTTACTACCCTGTCTCTGAGCATGTGCTGGAGCGTCCTAATGCCATGCCCCCCTGCCAGCTGGGCTCTCCTGAGATCCCCCATATGGTGAGACGCCCAGTCAGTGCCAATACTACTGAAATGAAACAGCACGTCCCCACCCCCAGGCCTCTCATCCATTCTCAGAGCGTAGGTCTTCGCTTCTCCCCCTCCAGCAACAATATCTCTACTGGATCCACCTCCAATTTAGCGCCTGGCTTCAGGCCGTCGCCCTCTATTCAGCAGATGGAGATTCCCCTGCAAGCCACATATGAGCGCGCCTGTGATGACATGTCTCCAATCTCTCCCTCCCAAGGAGGAGGCGGTTTGTATCCAGGAGAGACCACCCGTTCTCGAAACACACCTTTCATGGGCATCATAGACAAGACGGCGCGGACTCAGCAGTACCTGCATCAGCCCTCACGGTCCAGACCCATGACATCCATGGACTCTGCCATCAGCCCCACCTCTCCCGGCCAACTGGTCCAACAGGGCTCCACGTACAGCCCCCCCACCTCACTGGGCAATATCGCCTACTACAACAAGACCAACAATGCTCAAAACGGACACCTGTTAGAAGAGGACTACTACTCCCAGACCCAGCCTCCTTCACTTGGCAAACTGGCCAATGGCTCCCGTGGTAGTGGGGACATCCTGGAACGGGTCAGCCAGGTGCCCACCTACCCAGATGTGAAGGTGGCGAGGACTCTGCCAGTGGCACAAGCCTACCAGGACAACATGTACCGCCAGCTCTCTCGTGACTCCCGGTCCCAAGGCCCGACTTCCCCCATAAAACCAAAGAGACCATTTGTGGAGTCAAATGTGTGATGGTCTGTCTGTGATCAGTTGGTTTGACTGGGTTGAACATTGGCGTGAGAAAAGAAATATATTTAGCTCAACAGCAGATGTTGCTGACCCATGTGTATGTGATATGTATGAACTAAAGAACTCATGAGAGACAGAGTACACTCAGAGAAAACCTTGCGGCAGGCACACACTCTTAGGGTATTAGACATTCTTACAAGATAAACACAACTAACAGTGAGGTGATTATTTCATTAACATATTCCGCACACACGTAGGATAACAAGAGGGTCCTAAGGTCAGATCTCATCCTGAATCAAATAGTTCCCACAGTGAACACAGAACGTGGGACAGTTAAAGTACTAATTATTTGACTCTACTTGTGGACTATGTATCAATCTTCTGTTCTTTCAAAGTGTGCTCTTAACCAGGTTAACAAGGTTGCTAGTAGGCTCTATTCTGTGTAATACAATATTATATGTTCAATACTGTACATTGCTCATAAAATACAAATGGCTCAACGACTCAGTACTTAGAGAAAAATGACAATATTTATAATTAAGTTATATATTGTACATAGAAAATGAAACAGAACATAGTTTGCATTTGAAATGTATTCTGTTAACCCAGAATTTGTGTCCCACAGCTCGTCATATGAAAGTGAAAACCAGACTCGGGTAAGGAATGAGGGACATCGACCAACTTTGAATGATATAATTACCTCCATTGTGTCAAAAAAGCTTTTTCTGTGGTGTGATGTGAGGAAATGTTTTTTTTCTGCGCTGCAGTCTTCATCCATTAGTGCCCCCTCTACAATAATAAGTAGACTGAACTGAATTGGACACAAATATTTCTCAAAACCAGCCTGTTGCGCCTTTTCAAAAGTCTAGTTTTCAGTTAAATGCTTGTGTCAAAACAAATCTTTATCTTTTTTTTTTTTTTTCATCAGCACTTTTTGTTGATTTAATTATGTTCAATCACTCCTCTGATTTTTAGAGAAATTGTTGTCTACTCTACTGTATTTCTTTTAGTAACATTACTGGACCATTACAAACCTCACGACATTTGCCAGTGTGAAACAAAACCAGGCAAGGCTTGTTGTGACATATTCAACATCTTATCCGTCAATTACTAATTATAAATACATGCGTTTAACAATGTGCTTATAAACATTTTAAAAAGGTTTGATCTCTTCTACAAACTCATATGATGAATATTTGACAGAAAGCTTATTTCAAAGAACAGAGTACTGTATTAGACATATAAATAAGTCATGAGTGCAATATATTTGTCTCTAGATAAATATTTGGCTGCAGACATTTCAAATACTGAATGCATTAACCTGTGATACATGATTTATAATTTTTTATTTTTTTTATCATGTAGCACATGAGTATCAAAGTTTGCCTTTGTCCCTCCTCTGTACATAATGATACTGTATGTTTCCAGAACATACAGTACATATATGCTAATGATGGGGTAACATGGATAGTGCTCAGCGACTAAAAGCAAGCAAATGCATACACAACCACTGTTACAGATTTTTTCCCTCTCTCCTGCATTATTTTGTGCTCTTTCTTTTTACCCATACAGCATTTTTATTACTCAACTTCTGCACTAAAATGCCTGTTAAGTTCTAAACTAAGGGTGCACTTTATGTATTTTACTTACTTTGTTGTTACGATTGTTGAATCAGGAGAAAATGGGTGTGTGGTTGGTCAGACACCTCTGACCAGTGATACCAGACTATCATAGACACTATTATATGATTTACAAAGCAGTGATGAATGATATTATGAAGAGCAACCAATGTTTTTAAACTGGTGAAGATGTATAGAATTTCTAGCACAAGTTGTATATACTGGCTCAAATATTTCAGCTCGGGTACGGGTTAGAGAAGCAAGTCTGAGTTTAGCCAATCACATTTTAGTATTTCACATCCTAAAAATCAACATCTTAGTCCTCTAACATCAGATCAGCTGTCTAATCCACTGGTTTGTGCACATTAAAATTACGTCAGATCTACTGCGACAAAACTAAAGGATCACTGAGGTTCACTATCCAGAAGCTCCATGTGTAATCTGGAGTTTGGGTGTTAAACAAAAGCAGCATTATAATATTCAAAATATTTGTATATGTGGAAAAAGTTATAGGCTGAGTGTCTGTAACTCTTTATTTTGATTGTCTGATAAAGAGAGCCAGTTCTTCTGTCAACTGCCTCCTGCTCGCCCTCAGTTTTATCTGCTATGAGAAAGATACCCGACTTATCTTTGCAGAAATGAAGGTATAAAGTGTATTATACTTGATTTAAACAAGACTTCTTATTTGAAGATATTTGAGGGTGTATGGTTTCAAGCTGTCTGTGTATATTATTTGGCTGTAAATAGTCTGATGCATGTTCTATTCTTTCCATGAGCTCAAGCAGAAACATGTATAGCAGTGTCCTGACTCTAGTGTGTGATACAATGTTTGGATAATGGGATCAAGATAAGGAGACTGCTATCCCTGAAATATCCTTATCATTTTCCTTCAACCTCACCAGACAAATGCGAAAGGTTCTTTTATTTTATTTTAATGTATTTGCTTGCTGAGCAGAGTTCTCTTGTCTGTAAATGTGAGCTTTCAGATCGCTGTGATAAAAAGTTTAATTAAAAACAATAAAAAAGAATGTGTTTTTATCTCATGATAATTGATTGTAATCTGTACAGTCAATCCTATGTATTGGGGAAAAAAACAACATTTATAAATGGTTACCAACTGAAACAGGTCATGCATGTCAGTTATTTAATTTATTCAATGTGTATAAAATACAAACGCACCTTTCTGTTTATGAAATTATTTCTGGACATTTTGGTCCACTGAACAAGTTAAACTGGTGACACCATTTTCTTTACCCTGTAATACAGTCAGTACAAAAATTCCACCTTACAAAGCTGATACTGTGTCACTCAATTTAAACTAGAATGTTTCTATGTAATTACAGTATATTTACCTATTAACACAGGTATAAGTATATAAGTACAACCTCAACCAAAATATGGTGCTATTTCTTTTTTATTTTACACCTTGGAGTATTATTTATCTTTCTGGAAAACACTCCGGTAGGTCACGCTAAACAAGGCTTCTGAAAATCATGGAATGCAATATGCAAAATAACACAAAATGCACTTTTCCCACATAAGTATGAAAATACATTGAAGCAAAATGACCATTTATAGTAATTTGTAAACGTAAGACCAACATGAAAATACCAAGCACAGTAAATGACAAATGGGCCACTTGAATTATAAATTTAAAAAAAAACATTGAGTGTCTACTTTACACGTTACCCATGACAACAGACATTCAGAGAGAACATTCATTTAAAAGACACCTGTAACTTGGAGTTGGTCACTAACTGAACGGGTGTGTAATAAGTCCTGAAATAATGTTTATTCTTTCTTCTTCTTGTGGGTGAAAAGATGGACCAGTCCAGGCACAAAGATGATCACCAGCTGAGGCACTATCACAAACTTGATGAAAAACAGACCATAGAACAGAGCTTGCGGTCTGATGGGCAGCGGGAGGCGGTTTACATGGTACAGCCCCATGGATGAAATTGCCAGAGACAAAGCACGTGGAGCCCAAGGCAAAGACCACCCTCCAGGCTTCCAGTACTGGGCCAGTCCCAAACCTAGAAGAGCTCCACAGTCCCGGGTCAGAGAGGAGAAAGGAGCTGTGTCCAGGCGGATCCACTCACCACGGCTGCACCACTTCTTAGCCAGATCAATAGACCTGTTGAGTACAACAAAAGAAAAAAAAATTGGGGCACGTTTTGAGCAGAATCTTTCATAAAAGAAAGCTAGAGACTGGTTGAATAAAAAGGCCTACCATGAGAGGTTGATTCCCAGCTGCTGCAGTCCAGCATGCAGCACCAGAGCACTGATTAGCAGACCAAGGCTGATTTTAAAAAAGAACACCAGGGGGCGACCTTCTGGTACTCTGTGGTTCAGAATAATCCCCAGAATAAAACCTGGGAGAAGCAGCTCAATCAAATCAAAGTGCAGGGGGGGGGAAAAATCAACTAAACTTCTGCCAGTAAAATACAAAAATTGATTAAACTATTTCAGCACATGGATGAAGATGCATTCAGACCTGTGATGGAGCCAGCGACAACCTGATGAGGGAAGTGTGCAAGAATAAAAATCCTTGAGAGTCCAACAGCAATAAGCATCACCACATACAGGAGGTAGGGGACAGCTGCCAACAGCACACTGCAGACAGAAAGAAGATATTTATTAAAGGTACAATGGGTAATTAGTCTGATGGGCATCATGTATTGTGGTGCAGGTGCTTCTATACCCATAACAGCATCATGTGTTTAAATGTCATACCTGTGAGTGCGGGAGTGAAGAAATGACCCCAGGGAGGACAAGACAACCCACCAGACTGCTGCAGTGACCATTGCATGTCCCGAAGGACTGCCTGAAAGAAACACATTTTAAAATCCAACATTTAAAAAAAAAATCTGTGTTAGGAAAATCATCCATAACTATGTGTATGACAGATATCCTCTCACCTGGTCCCGTTTCACAGGTGGAAGCAAATTGGTGAACTTTTGGCTGCTTGTTGACAAACAGACGAGATTCACCGATCCACCAAAATGGTCTTTCTCCAAACAGCATCCTGTGAAAAATAGAAAACAGGGGGAAACACAAATGGCGTAATATTTTATAAAACATTTTCAATTCTATTCGTAGCTTGGTTGTTAATAATTTGTTTGTAATTACTTTAACTATGTAGGAATAAAATGTTCCGCTTTACGTCTGTTTCATGTCGGACGGTAGAGAGGGTGGGAACACACTTCCTGTTCCGGAAGCGGTAACGTCAACAAAATGGGCATTTGTAGCATGTATTTGTAGCATTTTCCACATGACACTTAATTTAATCGTGATAAGGTATAAAACATGTATATCATTCAGCAACTTGTTACTATTTACTAATACATGTATGTATTTACAACAGCGAGTAGCAGAAGCACCGGGAAAGGCTATACTTTGAAACACAAACGTTAGTTGCTTCTTTTGCTCTTACCATTTGAACACCAAATTTAGCCACTCCGATATAGCTGCTACCCAAAGCACCGCAACACCGGCTCGTTTGCTTACGAAATAAGTAAAAGGAAAAACGAGCAGGAAGGCTGCCTTAGGATCCCCAATGTGAGTGACAATCAGCCACATTTTTTCTTGATGCGCCGTACTCAGCTGGAGACTCTCCGCCATCCATATCCCGTGGGTATAAACGGCCTCCATTGCTTGGTCCTCTCTGAGACATAAAATGTTTTGGTTGGTAAACAGGAATGTGAGGTGTAGCAGTGTTTGTTGTGAGTTGGTGTGCTGAAGAAAAGCCCGCAGTACTCTTATTTCTCCTGTAGGAGGAACACTTCGAGTGGTTAAACGGAAGACAAAGCGACAGATCTCTCCTCTGGCTTGTATACAGTATGTCCTTCTAACGTAAAATTAAGACATGTGTTGAAAATTATCTGACATGATAACGCCGCGTTGAATTTTGAAACTACTAAAATGTGTCATTGTATTTCAGTCAATGACCAGAGAACGTACTTCGACACGCCCAGGTTTCGTGTGAATACGACATCGCGTCGCTTTACGTAAGGCAGGCGCTCCGGTTTCCTGGCGGAGAAGATGGCGGCTCCTGGACCGGGGGAGTACTTCAGTGTCGGGAGCCATGTCTCCTGCCTCACCTGCCTGGGCCAACGACTACAAGGAGAAGTTGTTGCATTTGACTACCAGTCCAAGATGTTAACTTTGAGTATCCTTTGTTTGTTTGGCGCTGCGGATGGCTTGCTGGCCTGCCTGGCTGCAAGGGCCTGTAGGGTAACCGAAAATATGTCAAATAGTGATCCGCGCAGGCGTAATTGGTGGGAGCTGAGTTAGATATCTTTGTCCGTCTTAAATATTTTAATTGACGAAATTGTTGACTAGATGTTTCGTATGTATTTAAAGACAATATTGGTATAGCCGGGTTATTTAATGAGTTCTCGATATCTGCCGGGGGTTGCATGTGTTTTGAATCATCTCATTGTATTGCCAGACCTCAACATGGATCACTATCTGGCAACGAATCCTAGTAAGGCATCATGGCTGTGTGCTCTCAACAGGCACAAATCGTTGCTAGTTAGCAAGCTAATTGACATTTACCGTATTTCACTTTGACCGGCTTGTTTATATTGAACTTACGACAGTTTGTGGAGAATACACGTTGATGCTAAAGCATTTTAGCTCGAGGCTCGGGATGAATGGACAGCGAGTACCCGTCCACACTACAGCCAAGTTGCTGTTAGCCCGGCTAACGTGCTAAGTTAGGTAGCTACAGTGGCCAGTCAGTCCCTCTGCCGCTTCTAGTTCGGTTCACGGTTTTCGCATTCCAAAGCTTATCAACCGGGCTTTTTTTTATCATTTCAAGTCCGAGTCAGATGACACTAGTCAATGGGTGATTGTGCAATAGATGATCGTAAGCCTCCATTCAGTTTCATTTACCATGCTTGATCTGCACAAGCATCATTAGCTCTCACCTAACGTTAGCTTACGAGTAATCCACCAGAAACATGTCTGCATCAATGAATGAGTGTGGGTGTGTTGTGATCCCCACCACGGTGGCATGCTCGACAGACATGACACGAGTCACTTTGAAAAGTAACTAATTCAGACTGAGCACGGATTAGTAAATTAATATACTGTATGGATGTTTGACAGTTGAAACTAAAGGCCGTGTTGTTTCCTGGGTCATACCAACAGGCCAGTTGATCTTGCAAATCAGGGTCATTGAAGTTTAACTTGAACTACCAGTGTAATAAGTGAGTACAGACACATGCACTATACTGAATGTAGTCTGCTCAAAAGGAAACTGAAATGATTTGGTTGCCTTCATAAACATGCAATGTCAGTGCAACATATTTCCTGTTCTGTTATGTTTAGTGAACTGATTTTTGTATTTAACATTTCATCTCAGACTGAATATAGCATAAACCAGTACTAGCATCGAACAGACAAGTTTGTCAAGCTTTGCAAGTATTAGTTTCATGGTAAACCACGTATAATGTATGATATATGGTGACTTAAAATGACTGTTAAATATTATGTTGTGTACATGCTGTCATGATTGAATCACGATTTTTATTGTGAAATGTTTTATCGTTTCAAGGAGGTTTTGTTGGTTTTTCCTCCAGATAGAGGTGAGAAATTCTTATGAAGGCAATGAAAAAAAAACATGGAACCAGAACATAATTCTGAACAGGAATTATCAGCACATTAATTCCTAAAAGAAGAACATGATTAGGATTTTTAAATATTGGCTTTGTTATTTCAAAACAACCTTTTGTGTAATTACAGATCAATCGGTTTTGCTGTTGCCGCTATAATAGAACATTTTCTCTATCAAGACGAACTTTAGCCATATTGTCCAGTCCTGATAAAAATGTATTTAGAGATTTTTGGTCATTTTAAAAAAAAATGTCACAAAGGCATCATCACCTGAAAGAAAACAGAAATGAAGTTATAAAAGCTACTTTTTTTATCAGATCTGGTTTTTTTACTCTTCCTGTGGATGTGTAAACTTTTTTTTATATATAATTTGTTAGGGGTGTAAAGGCTTCATTGATTCATCCCTAGCTACTATACGTGGAAGCATCACCATATTCAATCACTTGTGGTGACTGGCACTACCTCTCACTGTGTTGTGGGTACCACAGGCCTCTTTGTGCCATTTAGTTAATGGGTTCATGTTTGTTACAGTCCTGCACTTCCATGTTCAGTTGTCATATATTTCCATAAGGTTACTGCACCTTAACTTGAGTTTTCCCACAGAATGTGCTTCCTCCAGTGGTAAGCCAAACCTCAATGACGTCATCCTGATCAATTTAGCCTATGTTTCCGATGTGGACATAATAAATGACCGCACTGAGACTCCTCCTCCACTAGCATCACTGAATGTTAGCAAGGTATGTATGTCAACTTTACTCTCATCCTTTAACTTTTGTTGGGTTGTGACACCAGTGATAAAATGGCATATGAGTGCTTTCAAGTATTGTTTATGTCAAAGGTAACTAAATGTAAGAATGAAACTGGAAAACATGTGTGCATAATGACTCATATCCTTTTCTGTAAGCTGTGACTCAGTTCATGTGCTGTATGCATGTAACGCTAAGAATGAGCTTAAACATCTCCCCAACAAGCCTAAGATCAAATTCATAAATCAAAACTGCAGGTGTTTTTACACTTAGGCTTCCTGTCATTTAAGGAATTGAGTACCAATTGTGGCTTAATTTGCCCGAGAGCACTTTTTTCAATACCATTTTGACATTTTAGCAGAAGTAATATACACATTAAAATGCAAAGCTTTATTTTTCCAGCATGTATGTATTCAACTAAAATAGTTTTATTGCTTAAAATTGAATTGGTTGTTATTTTCATTGTACAAAATGTAAAAATTAAAACCTATGGAGTACAAGTTGAAGTTGCACATTAATATATCGGCGCTAAAAGGCTGCACTGCATCCACCTTAGGCATTAGGTGTTAGGTAACTATTTCCAGACATTGCCGAATACTTGATAGTATTTTAAGAAATGATGGAACATGTGGATACAAATAACCTGTTAAACATGACAGTTTAACAAACACAAGTGGATGTTTCTGTCCTTCATATTTAGATATGATAGCGTTTGATATTTGTCAGTCACAGGTGTGAATTACAGAGGATCTCATAATGTATTATGGTTGCAGTAGATTGCTCATGATGCCTGTAGAGGAGAAGTTCAGAGCAGCTTCATTCACTTTCTAGTAGAGATGGAGTACACCTCCAAGTTTCTGTCTCTAGAGAGCCTGTCCAGGAACTTTTACAAGAGACAATTGGGTTGAGGAGGAGCTGTGGGCTGGGCTAGGCTTATCTAGTGAAATTGAAATGATCAGCAACAACCCAGTGTTTTCTGCTCAGTAGGGGGGGTTCCTGAAAGACCCAACTCACAAGTCTGATTGAATAGATTTGCATAAACTCAATACATTGTATTCAAAGTAGAGAATGACAAAAGACCAGTTGGCACTCATCAATGTATGGCTTCTCACCAAAACGTCAGCCTGCCGAGACTTGTAAATAAATGCAAAATCCATCAGAGGTGACAAAAGGCTATATACTCTTTAGTCGAAGTGCTGCTTTACTGAATTCAAAGACCAACATGGCAAGGATTGGAATGTATAGGAGTAATGATGTAGTGTTTCTCCATTTCTGCTTACGTTGCTTTGTAAAGCTACTGAACTTCATCTCATTCATGCCAACAGTAGGTCTCCCAATCTTGGACAACTTATCAAATAGACCATACTTTTCCTCTGCAGTCAAACTAACCGTGTCTTGTCTGCCGGGATCTTAATAAGTCTTGAATATACAAATCTGCATTTTATACCTTAAAAAGTCTAAGAATAGGTATTAAAATTGATGTAGTCAGTCTTTATGTTGCTGTAAACTTGTCTGCTGCATTGTGTTTAAATGTGTCTGGAAAATATCTGAAATGCAAAGAAAGTAATGTTATTCTAGTCAGTTCTGCCCATTCCAACCCAACAATTGAAATTAGGAAACAACTAGAAAAAAAGCGCTCGGAGACTGCAGACCTCCGCCAAGCAGCTCAGCCAAGCAACCTCCCATATTGGGATTTCCACCTAAAATAACAGTCCTACAATTATTTTGTCTCTATCTTGAGATTCCTTGACCATGAAAATGTTCCTTTAGCAAGTGGATTCATGTTGATGGAATTTTTAGTTCAGTTGTTGTTCACTAAATTCTCTTTATCGATAGTGGCAAAAAAAAATTCTTTCAAAAATCGAATTATCTGTTCCTTTGACCATCCTCAACATTCCCTGAAAATTTCAACAAAATTTGTCCATAACCTTTTGAGTTATGTTGCACACAAACAGAAAAACGCCAGCAGAAACATAACCTCCTTGGCGGAGGTAATTATCACTGACTCTGCGCCCC
>JAPTYR010000012.1:19901571-19913532 GCA_029814505.1 Siphamia roseigaster
TGACATGTTTAAAGACAGCCCCTCTCCATGATGAAGGAGGGACTCTGCACTGAAACATGTACAAGTTGTCCAGTGCGCACAGGACCTCCCCAAAAGTTTTGGCATATAAAAGCCAAGCTAAACCATTTGTTTCGGCAGTAGGGAGTTTCTGCTAGGGTCTGGATTGGAGTTACGCACAGACCGGACCCTACCGTATATGAGTGGAGTCTGAGGAGAAAACAGGATTCCCCTTCCCGCAAAGAATCTACATGTCTAATATTTAGACATGTTCAGCTTTGTGGATATTCGGTTAGCGCTTTTGCTCAGCGCAGCAGTGCTTTTGGCCAGAGCTCAAGGCGAGGATGATAGTAAGTATCCCTTTCAAACATTGATTGAGTAGTTTTGGGACTGTGGCACCTTCAAGATGTGGATAGCCCGCAAGGATGCTGAGCAGCTTGCTGGAACTGATTGTCCTCTGTGGGATACCTGACTCCAGTGGGCAGTGATGGGGCATTGTTTGGTGTCTTTTCTTTGGAGATCTGGAATCCAATAGGAATTTATAGATGTGGATTTCTTTTTTTGTTTGCTGCTCTCAGCGACGTGCAGATACTTGCTCAGTGTGCGTCCTGCTGGAGTGCAAACCAGAGGGGAGTTAGAGCAGCTGCACAGTCTGTTGTGCGTAATGGCAAGACATTTTAAGTTCCAAGAGAGCTGACGCAGAGATCAAGACTTAAAAAAAAAAAAAAAAAAGCACTGGAACGCAACATTTTTATTGAATAAAAACTGACTTTAAAAGATAAATCTTAAAAAGCATGAATCCCACTTCATAACATATGCCACCCTAGTTCTGCACGGAGGATTTCGATAGATCTAACAATAAAACATCTGGATTTTGTAGGTAGTTTGGATCAAAATGCAGAACAATAAGTAGCACATAACTTTATGGTTTTATATTTTACAATAAAGCTGTATAGAAAGTTACAATCAGTCTCACATTTTTCGTTTTTTGCTTCTGTAAAATGAATTAAAAGAGGATTATGGAAAAAATTGCTGAAGTCTGACGTCGCCACCAAAAAGGTCTAGACATCAATTAATCACCAAACGGAGGAGGGTGCGGAAGACCTCGTTCTGTGGGTCAACAGCGCCGCTACGTGGCCTGTATTGGAACTGCACAACCATCCTCCAAACCACTGCCCCTCTCACCACTTGAAGGCCCACATCCACCAGATGTGATGTGACCAAGCCACCTGTGAATTTCCACCAACAGTTTTTAACTACTCATCCTACATGAAGTACTTACAGGAAGTACTTTAGTCATGTTCCCAACCAAGGCATGTATTCTGTCATTAGTAAATTTGATGATGATAATGATAATAATGATGATGATGGTAATGATGATGATGATGATGTGTAGCCCCTGTTGATATTCTCCTGTGCACAGATAAACACACAAACGTCAGATTAATTAAAAATTAGCTGCATAAACAGACTTTTGCACATGTTGTATAAGAGCTTTTCTAAATCGTCATAGACTGGTGAATGAGCTTCGAGGCAAAAATGATGCATCGGATATTAAATAGAATATGATGAGAGGTGGTTTGTTTTCTGTAAAGCTTGGAAAGTGTGTGGCCTTGTCCGACACATCTGTTTTCCATATGATGGGAGCCCATGCATGTGTTACCAGTACAACCAGACACACACTTATGCAAAGCAGAACAAGGACGAACCCCACTTTTAAGTTTGTACCAGATATTTACTTCACATTTAACATGTCATTTTGTGAATATTATCTTCTTTGGGTGCCCACGCTCACCATGTTTTCTTCCTCTTAGGCCCATTCGGCAGCTGCACATTAGGCGGACAGTTGTACAACGACAAGGATGTATGGAAACCAGAGCCCTGCCAGATCTGCGTCTGTGACAGTGGAACCGTTATGTGTGATGAAGTGATCTGTGAGGACACATCCGACTGCGCCGACCCCATCATCCCAGAGGGAGAGTGCTGCCCAATCTGCTCTGATGATGGTACTACCCCCTTGATCCTCCTCAGCATTTTTGTGGTTCACTGAGCTTTGTGGCGCCCCCCAGTGTGTCTCACCTTACATCAGTCTTTGGCCAGAAATGGGACCGAGGCCTTAAGCCTGCCTGCTTACCTGAGGATTTACATTCACAAAAGAATCACTTGGATTTACCGTTTTATTTTTTCTTCTTCTACTTTTTTTTTTTTTTTTTTTTTAACCAAAGGCATTGTTGGATTATATCTACTTTGGTGAAGTCTGGCAAATAATGTAATTTCACAACACGACTGCAGGGAGCAACATACATCAGCTACATGTTTCTAAATATATCATTTTATGTTTTTTTTGTACCTCTTAAATAGTTCAATTTGAAAACATTACATCAAAATCAATATGCTTAGAGTGAGAAATTGCAAATTACTCACCCTGTTAGTCTCTATTGTTTCTACTACAACCGGTACTAGTTCAAGATTTTACAGGTAGTTTTGACAAGTGATGTAATTGTAAATGTCATAAATTAGATTTCATGTTTCTTTTAATTATTCAAGAGATGTTTACATTTTCTCCTTCTCCTCTGGTTCTGTAGGACCCCAGGAACCAATCCCCGTTGAGGTATTTTCCCATTTTCTTAATCTTTGATTTATTTTTAATTTTTTTTGTAAAAATATACTGTAATAACTCTGTTAAAAACATATATTCATGTTTATTATTTAGAGTATAGAAAGTTTACATTGATCTTTTTAGGAGATGTTGTCATAGCCATGTGGAGGATGATGCACTTTATTGTTTTGCACAGCAGTAAGGTTTAATAACTCTGCTTTTCCTGTCTTTTCATAGCCAACAAAGGGAGATGATGGCCCCAAGGGAGACAGGGTGGGTTCCTGATAACGCTCATCTTTTTACACTTGCTGGTATATTATGTCCCAAAAAAAGACAGTATCTGCAAATGCTATGAAATGTTAGCATATATCATTCAATTAGTGGTTTTTTTTTTTTTTTGCTAAGCCAGTTTATCTGCATTATATCCAGAAAACACACCACGATATTTTACAAATGCAATGGTTGCAATGTAAATGGACTGAAATGTAATGATGGTTTACACAGTCTCAAAAGCTCGATAGTAAATATCTGATAACTGCTGCATTTCCGGTTTGTGTGTGTGCGTGTGTATGCATATATATATATATATATATGAATGTTGAAACTTACAGAAATTTATCATAATATAATGAATTATTAGGGGCTTACTTGCTTATTGTTAAACTGACATGCTGTTGGCCAAAAATGTAAATATGTATCCAACAGACGTTGATTAAGCTTTTAAAATATCAAAATCCCATTGAGGCTTCATTGACGTAATTGCTCTGGTTTCATTTGTTATATAGGTCAAAAGGTCACTAGGCCATTAAAAGTTCAAAGGTCAACAATCAAACAACAGGAAAGAAGAGGGATGCCATATTAATAAAAGTAGAAGTCATGTAAAAACATACAAAACAACTTCAATATGAAACAATTTACAACATTTTTCAAGATTTTCACGATTTAAAAATATGCATCAGTATTGTGTTATAATTTAATTTTGTAGAAATAAATCTGAGAGCATCTGAAGATCATGATGTAGAAAATCATAATCAAACATTGTTACTCATATTGAAGATGTATATTTTAACAGTATCATGCGTTTGCTATGCTAATATTTTTTAAAAACGTATAAATATAGGTTGACAGACATGGTTTTTCAATGAGTTATGACACTTTTTGGAAGGCAAATGCTAAATGAAGTACATATAAACATACTACATGGAGGCATTGGTAATGGACCATGTCCGTTGTCCTTTGTTTATAGGGTCTTCCTGGTCCTCCTGGTAATGATGGAATCCCCGGACAGCCTGGTCTTCCAGGCCCCCCTGGCCCCCCTGGGCCCCCTGGCCTTGGCGGAGTAAGTGTCTCTTTAATCACCACTTCCAGGAAGTCAGGATAGGTCAGGTTACTTTATTAATACCCATAGGAAGATATGTTTTGCAGTTGAGGTGAAAAGACCCTACTCATTTCATAAACAGATGAAAAGGAAGTTTGTGTGATGAGAATGTATCAAAAAATGAGATGTACTGTAAAAATCCATGTTAGGCTGAATAAACATCACTCATATGAACAAATTATTCACTAATTCCACCAAATATTCTTTGTTTGGCACCATTTTAAGGAACTAAAGTACACAGAGAAGGTTAACTGATAATCAGAAGCAAGTTGGATTTTTCCTGAAATAATTTTTTTTTCAACAATAAGACACCAGACAACCCTGGTCCTCAGGTTTAGACTCTGGGTTCAGTGTTTCAGTGTCTTTAAATGAACACTCTCAACTTATAATGAAGCTATCAGAATAAATAACTGTAAAGTCACTCAGTATTGTAAGAAGACTTTTAATGTGTCTGATGCTCCGTCTCAGATCCAAACCGGTGCAAAGGGGATTTAATGTTCTCATTAATTAATCAATCTCATCATGTTTCTTTTCTCCTGACAGAAATTCTCTTCTCAAATGAGCTATGTTGACCACTCAAAATCTAGCGGCCCACCTCAGCCTGGTCCAATGGTAGGAAGACTGTTTCTTGGATCACCGTTCCAAACATACCACAGCTGTGCATGCATGTGCAGATATGGATTTGTAAACACAGTCTAATGGTGGTTTTCATCTTCCAATTAACAGGGTCCCATGGGTCCTCGTGGTCCCCCTGGACCCCCTGGCTCTTCTGTAAGTATTACGATATCAGTTTTGTGACTTTTTTTTTAGATGGTAATAAATGTTTTCTATCCTTGAGTCATCATCATGTACACTTTAACATGTTGTTTAAAGAAACATTATATTAATCTGCATTTCTCTTTGTCAATCAGGGTCCTCAGGGTTTCACTGGCCCCCCTGGTGAGCCCGGTGAGCCTGGTGCTGCTGTAAGTAAACAAAATACTCTCCTTTTAATGAAAATGATGAGTTTTTTTTGTAGTATCTTCAGATTTGTTGAGAAATTATGAAACCGCGTCTTGTGAACCCACATTCTCATGGTCTTAAAACATATTTAGAGAACTCTGTTTATGTTGTGCTACAGTCTTTGTCAAAAAAAAATGTGTTTTATCATTCTACTTCCTGCACTTACATTTACTGACCCATCGACACAACACTGTTCAGTCTATTAATTGTCATGATAGTTGTCCCCTTTATTTTATGTCAAATTATGTTGTGTGCTTACAGCCAATAACATTGTAGCCTATATACTCAACAATTCATCCTGTTTGTTTATTTATTGTATTTTTAGGGTGCCATGGGTTCTCGTGGACCTGCTGGCCCCCCTGGAAAGAATGGAGATGATGTAAGTAATCTGTTTATTTGATCCTACGTGTGTCTCTTTACGTGTTTTTAAAGAATACATTGTATTTTATAGTTGTTTTGATGGACAATGTACAGAAAAACAGCCTTAATTATATACATTTCTGTTTTTTTTTTTTTTGCTTAATTTATCAAATTGTATTATCTCCACTAAATGTAGATGTAATTTAGTTGTGATATGGCTACATATGTTAATTTGCTTTATGTGTGTTTTTTGATAGGGTGAGCCTGGCAAAGCTGGTCGCCCAGGTGAGCGTGGAGCTGCTGGCCCCCAGGTGAGTGATGCCCAACAAGGACAAATGTCAATGTATATTTATTATGTTTTCAGAATTTACACCTGCCTGTTTATAAGGATAATTTCAGATCATTTTTGCTGAATTTTTAACATATAGATAGATCAGTCATGTAAAATTGGAGTGATTGCGTTTTAGTTCTAAAGAAACCCACTTTTCAAAGTTTCTCATTCCATATTGCTTATAATGTTTGTTTTTTTCATGCAGGGTGCTCGTGGATTCCCTGGAACTCCCGGACTCCCCGGCATCAAGGGACACAGAGTGAGTACTGAAGCGCTTTCCGAACATTTTCAGATGATGCAGTGTCATTATGAGTCTTATCCTAAATAATTATGTGGATTAATTTTGTGTGTAGGGTTTCAACGGTCTGGATGGAGCTAAGGGAGATGCCGGTCCTGCTGGCCCCAAGGTAATGCTCACCAAGGATGGCAGTTAACCCCACTATGTTAATTAATCAGGTTCAGTCATTCCAATAGAAACGTGTCAGAGCTCATTTTTTGTTTTTGTTTACAGGGAGAGCCTGGTGCATCTGGTGAGAATGGTGTCCCTGGTGCTATGGTGCGTATTTATTTTACCTGAGGTGTTATGACATGATATTTTAAGATGATGATATTCATTTCCATAGGCCTTAAAACCGTTTTAATGGAAATAGATCCAGGCATTACTTAGACTGACTCATGGCTATAAACTACAAACTGATATGATGTTGTCTTTTTTTCCCAGGGTGCTCGTGGTCTTCCTGGTGAGAGAGGCCGCCCTGGACCTCCTGGCCCTGCTGTAAGTTTTATCACATAATTTTACAACACACTTCCCATCGTATTCCTTATGAGTAGCTTTACTTGGTATGTAGTATTGTTAGGTTCATGCAGGAAGTTCCTATTAACCAGAATGATTCCACTTTGACATCACCTTGACCTCATCTTTTTCTCTTCCACAGGGTGCTCGTGGTAACGATGGCAACACTGGTGCCGCTGGACCTCCTGTAAGTCTTATTTTTTGTACTGTATTGGTTAATTGATTCAATTCGATCAGATTTTTGCCCATTTTGTGCACTGTGATTGTCATTAATGTCGGGTGTCCTCATTTTCTAGGGACCCACTGGCCCCTCTGGTCCTCCTGGATTCCCCGGTGGTGCTGGAGCTAAGGTAGGTCTTCAAGTCATCAAGAGATTATCAAAGCCAAGAGATCAATACTGTAGCTCACTTAAATGTCAATAGGTGTGGTGAGGCAGTTCCATTTTGCAATTTTCCACTATCAGTCCTGACATCCTTGCTAATATGGCTGCCCAAGTACTTCATCATTTTCTCTTTTTAGGTATTAATGCTAAAATAAGGAATATGTACTATCTGTTTGGGTTATTAAACTCTATGTTGACAGTTCTGTACCTGCTGGATTGATCTTTATAGGATTATTCCCCTTGAAAATAAGACAAAATTGGGTACAACATCTGCACTAATCTTTATAATACACCCTCAAATATTGGATAAATCATGCAAAACTGAAAATTAGATGTTGGGTCTTATAATCTGAACCCTCCATGAACCTTGTATCCACCAGATGGCATCAGTTCACCTCTATTGGCATGTTGTCATTGCTGCCCCTCCCTCTATTTTCCATCAGTGAAGCTTCTATCACCATAAAACCACACACGCCTGTGCTATTTTAAGAACTCGTAAGAAGATCATAGGACAGATATCAGTGATGTCATAGCAGTCAGTAACTAGGCCACTTTAGTCTCTAGTGTTTTCTACTTTTAACATTCTTTATCAAATTAGAATAAAGTGTACTTATCCCTATCCAGACTCCTCAGAACATAAGATATAATGATTTGAAGAAACTCATCTTTGGTCATTTAAGGAACTGATTTGATCATAATATAAAAATCATAACAAAACAAAAAAAAACCATAGTAAGTGTTTACATCCGCAAGAGGTTCTTTGTAATCGTTTATTTACAGGACGACACATGATATGAAACCTGCCGCTGTTGGTTTCCTCTTTTAGGGAGAGACTGGTCCTCAGGGAGGCCGTGGATCTGAGGGACCCCAGGGAGCCCGTGGTGAGCCTGGTAACCCTGGACCTGTTGGACCCGCTGGACCTGCTGTGAGTATAAAATTGATATTTCTATAGTATCATGTCTGGGTATGGAAACAGTAAAATGCAGTTTTTAAAAGTTTTATTGTTTGGACTTGACCAGCGATATTGTGTTTCTCTAACAATAGGGTGCCCCCGGATCTGATGGTTCTCCTGGTGCTAAGGGTGCTCCTGTAAGTATTGATCCCAACTTAAGTTTGACAGAACCTACAAAACACCCCAACCTGTAGACCAACTGTTCTGACCCTCTGACTCTGACCCATAGGGCCCTGCTGGTATTGCTGGTGCTCCTGGTTTCCCTGGTGCTCGTGGTCCTGCTGGAGCTCAGGGAGCTGTTGGTGCTCCTGGCCCCAAGGGTAACACTGTGAGTCGATAATAGATTTATTATAAAACCATTTTTTTTTCTATTTTATTCCTTGATGCTGATCTAACATTAGAAATGGAATGGGTGTGTCTTTCTGCCAACAGGGTGACCATGGTCTTCCTGGTGCTAAGGGAGAGCCTGGTGCCAAGGGAGAGCCTGTAAGTTGTTGCTGATGATAACACTTTGATTCTATTCTAACTGTAATTGTTTATCATTGTTGAATTTTGAGCAACTTGTCCTTCTTTTTCCTTCAGGGCCCCGCTGGACCTCAGGGACTTGCTGGCCCCTCTGGTGAGGAAGGAAAGAGAGGAGCTCGTGGAGAGCCCGGTGGTGCTGGACCCCGTGGACCCCCTGGAGAGCGTGTATGTTTATTTATATCTGTAAAATGTGCACAATTCTGTGTGATTTCTCCCACAAAAACATGTGCGTGACAGACTCAAAACCCATGTGATTAGCATATAATATTAACTGATGTTAGCTCATGCTCAGCATCTGAGTAAAGTTACGTTGTCATTATCAAGTAAGAAACTGTCAGATCTCTGTCTCAGTGCTTTACATGTACAGGCCACTTCATGTTTTCATATTCCCTGGAGAATTCTCCTGTGCTATGGGAGTGGAGTATTTTATATCCTAATTAGTGACATTAGATGTGTATTCTTTCTTATTCAGGGTGCCCCTGGTGCTCGTGGTTTCCCTGGTGCTGATGGAGCTGCTGGTGGCAAGGTGAGTCCATGGAAGAAGTCTGAAATTAGGGCTCAAAAAATCTGTCAAATTTGTTTTTAGTTTACTAAAGTTTTTATGTTCACAACTATTGTTGACAAAAATATTCAGTTTCCAGACCAGTGAATTGAATAGAACTTGGCTAAAGAACTTCAGAGTCAGGTCTTGTGAACATTTTTTACACTCATCTCTTTTGTGACAGGGAGCCCCTGGTGAGCGTGGTGCCAACGGTCCAGCTGGACCTCAGGGAGCCACTGGTGAGGGTGGAAGCCCCGGTGCTCCTGGTGCCCCTGGATCAAAGGTAAGTTTTTAAAAAATAACTCAGATTCAATATTTCCATCATTGTATTTTTTATAAACCTGACTCATTTGCATGTAGTTCAATGTACATATATGTATAAGGCTTTATTAGCCGGTACTGTATTCATCATGTCAAATATGGTTAATTATATTTAATATACTTTATATTGTACTAATTTGGAGCATTCTTACCCTAGGGTGTGACTGGTAGCCCTGGCAGCCCTGGCCCTGATGGCAAAGCTGGACCTGCTGTAAGTAATGACATTCTAGACTGTGTTGACTGCATTTTTTATGTATTTGTCACTAAATCCAGTTTTCAAAACAATTGCACTTGTAGTTGTTAAACAGTCAAATCAAGATATGAGAGGAAATAATTTTTAAAAAATTATGATGAAATTATTTAGGGTGCCCCTGGACAAGATGGCCGCTCTGGACCTGCTGGACCTTCTGGAGCCAGAGGACAGCCCGGAGTTATGGGATTCCCTGGACCCAAGGGAGCTGCTGTAAGTTAACAGTCCTGCTAATTTAGGTGTCAAATGCTAAAATAGAAGTTTGTAAAGTGAGTCATTAACTTCGAGATATACAATTTCCACAGGTAATGATAGTCAATAATGTGTTCTACTGAAACACAGTGTCCATGTAATTAAATGAGTTGCAAAAGAATTGTTTAAAAAAAAAACCCTCTTCTTTTTCAACAGGGTGAGGGTGGTAAGCCTGGTGAGAGAGGACCCGCTGGTGCTACTGGCGCTGTTGTAAGTATTTTAAGATGATCTGTAATGAGCTGATTATCCATGTCGACAAATAGTGCTGTGAACTGGTTTTTACAATCATTCTGTTCACAGGGTGCTCCTGGCAAAGATGGTGATGTTGGTGCTCCTGGACCTTCTGGCGCTGCTGTACGTAATGATTCTACATTAATACCATCATGACAGGCCCTAAATGCCCTAAATCCAACCATAGTTGAACTTTATGGGGGAAAACACATCATTACAACAATAAAAGCATCTGTTGATTTTCTTTTCTTCTTCCTGTTTAGGGACCTGCTGGAGAGAAGGGAGAGCAAGGACCTGCTGGACCTCCTGGATTCCAGGTAGGGTTTTAATGATGGCCTTGTGCCATTTCGTTGATTATAGAATTGGTCTTTGTAAAAATCTGAGTTTGTCAATCCTAACATTTCCTCTTTAATATTTGTGCAGGGTCTTCCTGGACCTCAAGGTGCAACTGGTGAGACTGGCAAGCCTGGTGAGCAGGTAAGAGTCTCAGAGAAATCAGAAATCTTATGAAATCAGAAATCTTCATGTTACTTGACTTGTTTCTGTTGTTATTCCATGATTCCTTTGCTCATGATATTTTTAATCTTATAGTGCACTGTGCTTTTATATAAAACCTCAAAATTCAACCGTATGTTTAGAGAGTCATATTCGATGACTCACAATCCATTTGATTTCATGATGAGCTTAAAATCTCTTCCTGTTCAGGGTGTTGCTGGTGAGGTTGGTGCTCCTGGACCTTCTGGACCAAGAGTGAGTATCTCTCACATTCACAGACAAACATTTTAGAATGAAACCATTTCCCTTCTTGATAAATGCTGATTGTCTGGTGTTTACAAATAAGTGTTCTTCCTCTCCTGTAGGGCGACAGAGGTTTCCCTGGTGAGCGTGGTGCTCCTGGCGCTGCTGGTCCAACTGGAGCCCGTGGTGCTCCTGGCCCCTCTGGTAATGATGGTGCTAAGGTAGGTCATAAAGTTCTTCTCGAAAAAGAAATTCTGACATACTGTTATTTTTAAACTTGCAAGACACTCCAAAAATGTAAGGGGAAATATCCCTGATATGAATGCTCACCATTCTCAGTTAAAGAAACATGTTACTTTGCAGCAAAAGACCTGAAAAACTTTTAAGACATCAGAAGTGAGGCCAACCTTTAACATAAGACAACACTGATTACATGCACACTGTCCAATTAGTCATTCCACTTAAAAACACAAGTTTATGAAGCTTTATGCTCTTATACCGTAACATCTCCAACATTAGAGTTTCTATTATAGACCATCAGACATGCCACCTGTCTGACATGGATGCACCAGCGGCTGCATCGCTAAGTTCAAATAGTGAAATGCTTAAAAAAAAAAGGCAAAAGTCACATACATCTCCTTTATGTCAATTTGGAATGTTTGGTTTCATATACAATTTCCAATTCTAGTAGATACTTCACATATGCCTTTTTATGTTTGGTTGAGCTTAGTTTGGTGTTTATAGATTTTGGCAAATACTTAGACCTGTGTTAATTTGCAGTGGATTATATGAATGCACAGTAATGTTTACTTCTGTTTGTGTACAGGGAGAGGCTGGTGCTGCTGGTGCCCCCGGTGGTCTGGGAGCTCCTGGTATGCAGGGAATGCCTGGTGAGCGTGGTGCTTCTGGTCTCCCTGGTGCCAAGGGAGAGAGAGTAAGTAACTTATTTTGAGATTATAGTTTGTACATTTTTGAAAACAATGAAATCATTAAATTTGATTAATGGCAAATGGTGGCCATTTTATTCAGTCGGTATCCCATGTGTTACGTCTTATGAGACACTGACCGGAGGTATACATAAAGCAACAAAACCTTTAAAAATGTTAGATAAAAGAATTATCAAGCTTTTTATGTGGCTTTGATCTGTCTGAAAGAATTCATTAAAGATGGCTCAGTTGAGTTTTAAGTGCATAGAAAATAAAATATATGTTTATTTGTTTTGTTTTATTGGTTCTGCACATATAAAAATATACATAAACAGGTCAATAGTAGTAACAGTAACATAAAAACGTGCACGGGGGAAAGAGAA
>JAPTYR010000012.1:20025251-20041084 GCA_029814505.1 Siphamia roseigaster
ACAGGGGAAACCTACTTCCTTATCAGCAGCAATATCAAATATGACTTTTTTTTTTACCCTTTACCCCCTGATTTGTACCCCCGCGTTCTCAATGGATGGTTTAGTTTAAATATTCTGAAAAAAAATCAAACATTTTTTGTTTTTGTTTTGTTGATGGAACTGATGTATGGAGATAAACAGGTGTCAAAAAGAAACTGATTTAGAAAAAGAAAAGGACATAACTAAAACAACTGGAACTAAATTACAATACTCGCGATTTATTTCTGTTTTAAAAGTTCATTTTTTTGCAAGTTATTATTTTGTAAATATTTTAGTTTTTGTTCTTTTTTTGCTTATTTTAGTTTATTTTCCTACATTTTGGTTTTTTATTCTTGTGTTTTTTTCCACTTTTGTTCCATTTGTCTTAATCTTTTCCTTTTTAATTATTATTTCGTTGGGTTATTATTTCTTGTTTGTTTTCTTCATTACTTTGGCTGTTTTTGTTAATTTTGTTGCTTATTTTATTTCTTTTTTTGTTTTTATGATGGAACTGCTAAAGTCTCAGGAGTTAAAGGGTTAAATGAAGCACGTTTTATCCCTAATTGACACAAAAACCCATATCTTGGAGAGTTTTAATGGTACATGGTAGATTGGACTATCTGGATTATATCATGTAGAAACTGGATTTATTTATTTATTTATTTTTTTTTTTTTTGGAGGGGGGTGTTGGAATTTTGGAATTATTTTGGAAATATTTATTAGTTTTTGTCAATTTTGTCGCTTATTTTATTTTTCTACATTTAGTTTTTTATTTTTATTATTTTTTTCTTCACTTTTGTTACGTTTGTGTCTCACTTTGTTCATGTTACTTATTATTTTGTTTATTTGTCTTTTGTTTATTATTCATTTTTATTGACCACTTTGGCTGTTTTTATTTATTTTGTTGCTTATTTGTTGCTTAAGTCTCAGGAGTTAAAGGGTTAAACATCTTTGGCGTTACTGCTTGACTGCAAAAACTGAGCATGGGAAATTGCTCTTCTACAGCTGCCATGCAACATTTCATTTGGGTTTTATTTGTGCAAGAAATGCTGGAATCACTTCATTGACATTTATCTGAGTTTTACACTGTATTATGAATTCACAAATACATTTTCCTTATCAGAAATATCCTCAATGCTTGATGTCAGTACTATCAGAGAAAGAAAACTGGTGTCAGCCAAAACTGGAAATCTGTTGCCAGATTTTTGGATCCTTATTATCAGGCTCTTCTTAATGCCAGCGGTCATGAGGCATGTATACTGTAATGTAGCGTAGAGAAAATAGACTTATAGTTCAGGCAGATATGGGATTTGTAAGACATGGTACATGCTTTTTTCAGTTAAATTGATTAGAGTTTTATTAGAAATAGCCTGAGGTTGTAAAACATCCGGTCTTGGGGGGGCTTCAACCGTCAAAGCTAATAATCATTAGCATGTTATTTATTATTGAGTTCATGATAAATGGTTTAATCTGTAATGTTTTCAGAAAATGACACGCCACACTGTTCCACAAAACCCAAGGCAATATATTCATTGGGTTTATCCCATTCTTAATCACTATAATGGGTCCTGCAGCACAAATCAAAAACCAGTTACACAATCAGCAAAAAGGCAATAACACACAACTGACACACACCCAGGCCTTTTAGACGGATCTGGTAGACCATTACCTGTCAGAAACTACTGTACATTACATGCAGGTCATTAAAGCTCCCATATTCTGCTGTTTTTCAGTCATGTCATACTGATCTCAGAAGCCCAAAGAGGTAAAGCCCTTTATTTGTCACTATACAACAGTTGTACAATGAAATGTGTCCTCTACATTTAACTCATCGTTTCTATGATACTGTTGGGTAACCGGTAAGGAGCAGTGGGCGGCCACCTCCTGCTGTAGGGCCAGGCTCATGGTCAGAAATACCCAGCTGGAGGATTTACCCTAACAAACTTGTTTTTGGGTGATGGGGGAAACCCATCCAGACACAGGGAGAGAAACATGGAAACTCCACACGGAAAGGCCCGCACGGTCCGGGAATCGAACCCGGGCCTTCTTGCTGTGAGGCAAGAGTGCTACCTGCTCAGCCACCAAGTCGCTTTGGATAAAAGCGTCCGTTAAAATGAAATTGTAGAACCCCATCAGCTCACTCACCTCAACCTGGTATATTTTCTTTTTCATGGATGCTTGGATTTTACCCTTAATTATGCCCTGTGGGAGAACATTTACATTAATAACTCGATCAAACGCGAAAGCGTTAAGTCCCTTTTTAACCCTGAGATGTTCCTTTCTGAAAAAGGAGGTCATTGTGAGGAGATTCACGGGTTCCGATATTGTTATTTTGAATGGAGAGTGAATGGAGGCTGATGGACCCGGAAGTCGCTCTGCTTGCAAAATGACATCACGCTTAAAGCCGAATACTGATATCTGTCCAATATCAGCCAAAAAACGAGTATCGGATATTATCGAACCGTGTCTAAAATCTCGGATATAAGCGCTCTGATAAGCAGTCCGTTTTCTGCTCCAGCACTTCTATCCATAGGTGACTCTGGTTCACACTCGTTAACAGTAGGTGGCGGTAATGCACCTCACTGTTGATGCTACCCACCACAAATTCCAAAGAAGAAGAGCACCCAGATCCAGCCAATCGTCTGTGACAGCTATGCTTGTTTTTATGGAACCAATTGGTTAATACTAATGGGTCAGTTTTTTTCCAGACCTACTGTTGCTGACTATTGTTCTGTGTTATAGTAACATCACTTGATCAAGCCTTTTCTAACATTCCACACTGCAAAGTAATAAAAGTATGCATGATTCCTGATGAGATCGGATTGGAACAATATTGCCCAGTACTCAAGGCTGCAATATCGGTATCACATCAGAAGTCAAAATATTGTGTCAGGACATCTCTACATGCCATGGTCACTATTTTTCACAATGCAATTTGAAATGTTTGGAGTTCGTGGCTACCCGTTAACTGCCATTAGCTGGTACATCTTTGACACTTTCTCTGTTCCTCCCAATAAGGTCAGAAATATAAACACAGAAATACACAATGTCCGAATAATGTTATGTTTCTGAAGCAACATTTCCTTAGATCTATATGCTTTATTCTTGTTCAGGTAGCAGCAAACTCAGATACATAGTCTATGTTCTTGTACTAAAATGACCAACTGGACACCAGTCCATTCAAAGGTGAACATATGCCACAGCACAGGCTCCACCACAGAAGGTGAAAACATAAAGCCCCCATACACAATGGTGCTCTTTACCACGGCGAAAGACAATCGTGTATGCACGTTCACCAACTCAAGACAAGTACCACCCAAAATAGGGAATCTGGAGCAGCCCCATGACTCCAACCACATAAATCCAAAGGCCACCATGACACCAACCCCCTCCAGGAAAGTCCCAAAGTAGAAGTCAGAAAGAAAGATCAAGAAATCAGTTTTGACAAAACCTGCAGCTCAAAACACTAGCTTTTCTGCAAGTCACCTTTGAGTAAAACATGAAAAAGTTTCCATATGGTGGTTTATTTAAAGAGGTCGCATTTTGCTACACCCAATTTGATTAGTCTTTGGTTCATTTATTTGTGTATTTAGACCCTAATAGTTCTTACAATTTGAACCCTCCTGGTGCTGCAAAGCTATTTTATATCCATTTGGGCAAAAATGCAGTGCTTCTACAACCTGCGTGTAATTTGTTACATTTTTTTTAACTAGTTACATCACGACATTTGTACATATAAGGTCAAGACTTCAGACCAACATTCCTCCAAGTGCATTGTAATTGTTTATCAGCAGTAGCGATTGTAGTAAAAACTGAAAATATGTCCAAACTTCAAGCTGATTACCCAACATGTTCAGTTGTTGGTTGAACAGAACAGAAAGCAGTCAACAACCAGGAGGGGAGGGGCTAAAGTGGCTCATTTGTATTTAAAGGGCCAGTGTCTCATGCCGTTACTTACCAATAGGGTTGAAGATAAACATGTGGAGGTGAATGAATGAAGAAATCCTTCATTTTGACTGAATAAGTGTGTGATGGTCGGACTATGGCAACCTGATTCTGGACAGGGATGAACTACAGGGCCAAAGGGGGACTTTGGGACAGGCCCTTAATCTACCATTTGTTTCTACAGTTTTTCATATCTGCTGGCATTTCCATCTGTTTCTTCTATTAATTCAGTGAATGTTCCCGTTTCCTACTGATCCACACATGCACTTATCGGATAAATCTGTTTCCATTTCATATCTACTTTTGTCAATAGGATCAACGCATCAACTTTTACAAAGGATAAAAGCTTCATATGGTCACAGACAGACTGAGACACATTTACAGTTTCAGAGGAAAAAACAAAACCAAAAGCAGAAGAGAAAACATCATTCTGTTTCAGAGCCGCATCAAATAGTCAGACACACAGATGTTTCATTTCAGATGATTCCTTCATGTCCAAACTATAGATACAGTATAAGGCTGCACGTTGACACATTCAACATAATAAAAAACTGTAGGAATATTAAAGTCTCAGAACTTTAAAATAATGACAATAGTCTCTTTTCCATTGACCTTCAAATTGCGTGAATATAACTTGCACATAAAAATTTACCTAATAGAAAAATGACAATTCAGACAAAACAAATTTTTCCAATAAAGGTTTCTGCACTGCCAAGAGGTGGTTTATTTGGGTGTAGCATAAATGGTAAACTATGCAAAACTCAAATGGAAAGACCTTTTTATGCAACTACAGACAGGTGAATTTAAAAAAATTGGATGTTACAACAAGTGAAGAAGAAGAATTTTAAAGGAAACATGGCACGGTATGTGTGGACACCCCAGGAAACTACATTTTTAAAACTTTTGTATGAGATAGAGGGGTAACATATAATAGTAATGGAAATATCTGTAAAACACCATGATATTAACGTCTGTTGTAATGTGTATGGAATGACTTCTCACGTCATCTTGTAATATTACATAAATGATCGCATTTGTGATTTAATGGAAAAACCAACATACAAACAAAGTACAAACTAGCTTAAAGCAATAGCACAAGAGACATCAGGGTTGAAGTATATGCAGGGATGCACATAACTGGTCTGCAAGTGCGTGCGGCGCACGTTGTGCCGCACATCAAGTGCACCGACACGTCCTTGCGCACTAACAGCTGGGGCTGTTGCGAGATGAAGTGCCTGTCTAAATCTCCAAGACAGAAAAGTCTCGCTAAGTAACTATTTAGGTGTTAGGTGCAAATTAAATGATTATAGCATACATTTAACCATGGTGGATGAAAATTAGTTACAAATTAGCTCATAACTGGAACACACTTTAAACTAGAGAAGCACTCAGAGCGCAGACACCGCCAAGGCAGACCAACCCCCACCCCTCTAAATGTATGATAGGTTTCACCTTCACTTCTGCGAGCAGTGGTCTGCCCAGCTGCCACGCACGCACGCACACACACCAAAATTTAATCATTTGTTTGTTTCTCCAGTATCAAAATTTCTTAAAAACTTCAGCCAAATCCATCCATAACTGTTTGAGCTATCTTGCTAACAAACAAACGGCAGCAAAATCATAACACTGCTGTTCCTTGGCAAAGTAATAATTGAATTAAAAACGTCAATTTTTCCTTCCACTGCTCTTCAACCAACACCTCAGGAGCCAAAGTGTTTCACGTTGAAAACTGAAAAGGAAGATTTGTGATCATGTAAAATAAGGCTGCGCAAAACATTGAAAACATATTGTTATTGTGATAACAGAGTGTGCAAAATTCATATCGCAAAGTTGTGCCGTAATTCATTTATTTATTTTCCATTAACTTCCTGTTTTCCACACCAAAGTGTTTTTTTCCCTCCCATTCCAACATACTTGTTTTTCTGGTTAAGAAAAACAAAACAAAAAACAAACAAGTACTGCTACTGCTGCAAGTTGAATGTAAGTTTACATGTCACTAATGTTGAAAATACGTCAATATTTTCAGAGCACCACGTTGGACAAAGCCTTGAGCACTTATATTTAAAGATTTTATTTTATATGCACAATTTACCAAACCAGGCAAACAATGGAATCGTGTTTAGTTAAAGCTCGTACCCTGGCACTTTTGTGATTATGAAATACATCCATGTCATTTACACATTGTTGTGCATGCATAAAATGACAAAATATTTTACCGTTTTGTTTTGGAGGTTTACAGTTGTAGTAATTATGTTCTTCATAGTTTGACTTTCCTTGTAAATTGTTGTATGTCTTAACTGCAGGTTCTAACTGTGTTGTGTTTTTGTGCTGCCTCTTGGCCAAGCCTCTCTTGGGAAAGAGGTTCTTAATCTCAATGGGATCTTTTCTCCTGGTTAAATTAATGTTTTTGCAGCTTACTTGTTGTATATCGTCTTAAATTATAAATAAATGAGTCAGCATATAAATAATTGGCACATAAGTGAACACTTTTCTTCATAGGTGAAAGTGGCATTTCTTTATATGAAGGAGAATTATATATAAATATGAAAAATATCATCATCATTGCAATGCTGTACACCCTTATCGCAAATCGCAAGTTTTGCCAACATCGTGCAGCCCTAATGTAAAAGCAGCTGCTCTCATGTTTCACAGGTTTGATTTTAAAAATACAGACTTTTCACAGTTGTAAGTTACTCTTGTTTTTGGACGACACAAGCCAAATGTCCTGGAGCTTTCACCCTTTCAATATTTTAACATTTCACTCTCAAACAAGATGAAACATAGACTATCAAACTGTTTCACACAAAACTCAATATTTCTTAAGAAGTATCTTCACCACAAACTGACTTTCTTCACTTAAAAATTATCCTTTAAATTGAAAATCATCATGGTTTGTCAGTAGTTCAATTCTGGTATTGTTCCGATTTGGCGCGATATAAATAAAAATGTATTTAGTTTGATGCGAATTCAAAATGGATCTGACTTTCAGTTGTATTTTTTTCTGAAATAAAGCCCCAGCACATTAAATGTAATAAAGTGAAATAATTGACTGATAAAATTAAACTACAAAAATCACAGCTGGTGATCTCTAAAGAAAATCACAGATTCGAGAATCATGTCTGATAACTATTGGATAAAGACAAGGGAAAGTTAACACCTGGTAAAAAAAACAAAAACAAAAAAAGCAAACAAAAGACCAACACAAAAAAACTAAATGACAATAATCTACACCAAACTTATATTTTTGGGTAGGTAATTACCTCCACCTAGGAGGTTACGTTTTTGCCGGAGTTTGTTTGTCTGTCTGTGTGTGTGTTAGTAAGATAACTCAAAAACATATGGACGGATTTTGATGAAATTTTCAGGGAAGGTCGGAAATGGGGAGATCTGGAAGTAATTAGATTTTGGTGAAGAGATCCTGGATTCTGGATCACTTTTAATTTTCGTTAACGTTGCGGTCAATGGGGAATAGCAATGCTTGGCAGAGGTCTGCGCTCTGAGTGCTTTTCTAGTTTTCAATGAGATAAGATTGATTTGTATTTATCTCTAAAAAAAACATTCATGAACCCAGAAAGTGTCCTGTTTTTTTTTTTAAACTTTTATTAAATTTTCTTTTTGTTCATACAATACAATGTGTATATTTACAGTACACTTAGTTTCTTTTCCTTTTTCAGAGCTGTATGTGTATTCCCACACACCTCCACAGCCAACATTGGATGACAATAACAATTGGAAACTATAACAATCACAGCAACCAAATACAGTGTAATGTCCACTTCTAAAAATCAGTCTGTAGATATAAATCGTACTCAGAGGTAGTAAGAGGCCCTTTGGAAACACTTTCTGTACTTTTTTTTTTTGTTATTCCTCAAAGTGAATAAAACCCATTAAATATAACTACATGAATATTCACAACTGTCCAGTCAGGAGTTAGTGGATACAATTTGTAAATTCCATCAAGTCACACAGGGATCACGTGAGAACAAGATTTCACAAGTGAAACCATCATTTTTCTTGTAGATTGAGGTCTGGGCTTTGGTTTGGCCACTCCACAACATTCACTAGCATTTTTCTGTAGCTTTTACTGTATATTTCAGCTCATAGTCTGGTTCGCAAATAAATCTAAGAAGTCATTACTCTCCTGCCGAATGGATCATATTGTTCTGCAGAATGTCCCCATTTTTCATATTCATTTTACCCACTACCTTTGTAAGCAGTCCAGGGGTTGGGGAAAAAAGAAATCTGGTCAAAATATTTAATTATATTGACCTTATACTGACCATGAATCAACTTATAAAAGCAATGAGAACATCCAAGGGGGTGAATAATATTTAGAAGTATTGTACCAGGTTTCCAGTGTTGGGAACAAACATATGACAGTGACAGTGATAGAAACAGTTTGTAAGGAAATTAAGCAAATGTTGATGATTATAAAGAGTTGACATTTGTGGTTGTTCAGCCTTTAAACCCTAGCTTAAAATGGTCTTCCTGGAATTTTTTATTTTATTTTTTTTAAATATTTTGACTCATGACATTTTAGGGAAGGGGAGGCAAGGGTATTGTTTTTGGTTTGTTTGTTTGTTGAATTCACATCAGATTTGGTTTTTAGATTGTCAGCGACCCAGAATAGATGTTACATTTTTGAAAGAAGTAGGTCAAAGTTTAAATTTTTTCAGATTTTTTAAAATTGTTTTTTTTTGTTTTTGTTTTTTTTTTTATGTACTTAAAGTGGACGAAATTTCAAATATGTACCAAAACATACATTTTGTTTCAATTGACTTCAAACTTGGCACACATATAGACACAACTGGTATGCTGACATCAGCTGGATCGATGCCAAGTAAACTACAACACAAACGAGGGGCAGGGTTTGTTATTCCTGGCACCACTTGTTTACAATTTACTGCATGCTATAATACACCTAAAATGGTTTCTTCTCCAGCTTCTCGTGCAGGCATGAATGAAATTACCATGATGACCCAATAAAACCTATAAAGCACAATGTCTCAGGTTTCAGAAACCACTGGAATGTTTCCAGTTGCACAAAGTGAGAGTTACATCCATCCAAAGGCATAAGGTGTCAGGGATGCTGTCACATTTTTTTAGGAGTTAATTTTGGTTAAAATTCTCTTATGATAAATATTCTGTTAACAGGTAACAGTACAGTATGGGTTTAATGTGACATTTAGGTCAAATCAGCTGTGAAACAAAAAAAACAATCAGATGTTATGGTAACATTTTCTAATAATGTATGCGTATAAAACATTAATAACACTTGGTAAATAATGAACTAATGATGAACAAAACATTAACACATTTCTGTAATAATATAACATTTCTTACATATTTACAAACATTTGTAACAGTTTTGTTAATCATATTGTTAATCATTTACAAATATTTTTCTAATCAATAAATTTACATAACAAAATAGAAATGTAACGTTTCTTACTCATTTATGCAAATTTCCAAATGTTTTTTCATCATTAGTTCATTATTTGTAGTGTTAATGTTTTATAAGCATACATTTTTATCAAGTGTTACTGATGTAACTGTTATATTAATGTTTAATTAAATAGGTATGTTGCTTACATTTGGGATAGACGAATTCTATAAGTCCTATTTCTAAAGGGAAATTTGCAACAATCAAAATATATTAAAACGACTGCACTTAAATACAGATAAAACAGGTGGATTAAAGCTGAGCCAAATCAGGGAAGAAAAAGAAAACACAGCCTAATTTAATAATGTGCACCTTCTTTTGGCAACTCTTCTCTCCATCCATTTTAAAAGATGTAATTTTAATACAGATGAACCTGGTGTCAATGAAAAGTGAATATAATTTTCCATATTCCCATGCTAAACCATGGAGTCGAGCTGTGGATTCACCTCTGGGTCATGACTGATGTAATTTAATCAGTAATTGGTGATTACAACTGTCAATCATGTGTTTAACCTGTGATATTCCACAGCCAGAAAACACAGGGAAAGAGGAGATGCAGACGTCCCCTATCCTTTCACACCCCGTGATGATGAACCGTAATTAGGGAATTTTTGTCCACTGACATTTTAAGCAGCTTTAAGTTTAACAGTCAAGTGAAGGTCTATTAAAGTATTAGAAATGGAAGGTCATTTTAACGTGAACATTTTTACTGGACTTATATTCTTTATTTTTCTCCATGATACAGTAGTTTAAAAAAAGGCTAATTATAAGAAAAGCCGGAATCTGATGTTGTCACGTAACAGTTACTTTATTATCTTGGACACGAGACAGCTCAGTAACTGCTTTTAACACAAATATACAATCTTCCATGCATAAAACAATACAACTGCTATGTCATCTGCCATAATGATCACCAAATGTGGCCACTTTTGTTAATGTCATAATGGCAACAGAACCATCACAGCTGCTTTTAGTCTTGCTCGATGGGTTTATATTCATTGGAGGGACCGGTTTCAATACACTGTTATATTGTTAGGTTGTGTCTTTTGGATGGTGCACGACTTGGATGGCAACTTAAGTGAGGCAAATTGAATGTAAAATTAAATTTTATTTGAACCGAAGGTAGAATTAGAAACCTTTCCTAAGGTTGGAACTAAAAACATAGAGGCTTTATGAGTAATTTATTTTTTTTTTAGTTTGATGCAGAAAGTGTGCCATATAAAAGAGCACATGAGATGCATACAGATTAAAGGGTGAAGAAAAACCTGTGAATTCATATATTTACATAGAATCAAACTCCTGAACTGACTGGTTTGTTCAACAAAAGGGACCAATGCTCTCTGATCACGACGAAGAACTGATGTTGTAGGAACCTGCGAAAATATAAACACAAGTCTTGCAAATTTAATTTTCATCCCCAGGCCAACAGTAGTTGATGATCTTTTTTTTTTTTTTTTTTAATTACTTGAACCCAAACATGCACAGACACTACATACATACAGTTCACATCACTGATGGCCCCTCCTTTTCTCTAATCTAAATGAAACCCAGCCTCAAAGGGCAACAGTGGGACTTCATGGAGACTGATGTTTTGAAAAAGGGGTGAGTCACACTCGAATCCATCGGAACTGCTCTCCATGGCTAATTAAAATAAACTAGTGGGCTGCAATCACGGATCCAGTTGGCATCGGCCGTATAAACAGCACTTGCTTTAAAAAAAGGAACCCATGATTTTTGAGGACCAAGAGTGGCGTGTATCCCAGACGGGTAGAGTATGAGTGCAGGGCTGGACGACGGCACAAAGGCCACATCTGGGATTACTGTGTCATGAAACGCACACAAAAAAAGAAAAAAAAAAAAAAGAGAGAAAACTGGAGATGTTGAGATATCCATGCAAAACAGGCGCCCAGAATATTTCTCCAAACATCCATGTGAATATTCCATATTTGACTGGCTTCCACTCACTTAAGTGTTTACCTCTGGAAACGTCTTCTATCAAGTGGCATAAAGACGTGACAGCGGATTTTGGCGTGATGTTTGATCCGTCCCAAATGGTCGAACTGTGAGCATGACAGTAGGTGAAAACAAATCCCCTCAAATCTCATGTGAGGTTAAGTTTTCCCACATGGAAAGACCAACATTCCGGGAAATATTGGAATGGGCTGAACCATCAAACCTGAGATTTGGGTAATGATACTGTACACTGGCGAACAATCGACTCCTCCTTCCACTGCTGGAGAAAGCGTGTGCTGCTGCGGATTGAATCGTCCATAATTGTCCTACTTTTCTGACGATGCAGATTCACTTTTGCAGGCTTTTTGTCTTCCCACAGCTTATTAGTTTTTCGTCCATCTGCACGTAAACGTACAAATATTCATACAAGCACCACATATATACTGAAGAATGAAATATTCAAGGGCGCTCCCAGACATAAAGTTGGCCTGGTCTCAATCTTTCCTGCTCAATTTGCTGTTTTTGGTCAAAACTTTATTGAACTAACTCTGTATACCTGGCTCACACCCTCTTCATTCGGTGCAACAATAACACAACTGTGCCAGGAAGTTCCTGTTCCCACTGTTCAGGCTTTGCCAGTGTCAGGGGAACAAGGCTAGGACTCAGATTCTTTTCATGTATGTTGATGTGATGTTTGTGGTTTTCATTTATTTGGAGAAGGAAGCGTGCCACATCCACTTCATGTTCCACTGTCAACACAGAACTCCATTCTGAGAGCTCGGCAGCACAATGAGCGGTTGGATTTAGCACAGAAAAGGACTATTTATCAATGTTTGGGGAAAGCTAACAGCAATTAGATAAGTTTTTTTTTTTAAGTATTTTTCTTTTTTTTTTGTTTTTTAAAGAACTCCTTATCCACTAGCATTTCATCATCTATATGGTTCAAACAAGAAACCATGGAGTTTATGCACTGAAAATCAAAATACCCTGGATAAGGATCACTTCTATGCCTATTCTGATATGTAAACAGTTCGCTGTAGGTCAGTGACTATAGCACTTATACAATAACGGCATGTATAAACATAATAATGATGAAAAAGGTGCTAGAGAGTTAAGGATATAATTACCTGTCAGTGCTAATGTTGAACGTTTTCTCTATATTTAGGCCACTTGTCTACACATAAATGGGAATTTAATTCACACAAACAGATTTTTTTTTTTTTTGTAGCACTTTGCACAGAACATGAAACAGAGGCACAAAAGTTCGTGGTTTATCTGTAGTAAGTCACAGACGAGGATATATGTGGGAAACAGACCAGACTGGATATGTACCAGTGTTGAGGTGAAAGTTAAATAAAAGTATATTCACTTTGATAATGTAACAAAAATGGAAATGATTGTTGGACTTCTGACCAAAGCTTCAATGTCTGCTATACCCAATATTATCTATAAATAAATACATAAATAAATAATAAGAGCAGTGTCTATATCGCTGGGAAAAATAATGGCTCATCCATCTCTCTGTAGTTTTCACTTGTTTTGTGTTATAATGTGGACATATTTTGTAAAATGAAAGACCTGGACGGAGGGAAATCTCATTTGGAAATATATTACGAAATACATTATTGCGATTAGTAATTGGCATTAAACAACCAAAATGTTTAATGCCTGTTAATCCATTAATTCTATCAATACATGTAAATAATTGGTGTAAAATGCAGTTAATCTCTTCATGGTCATCAGATATCATCCATTTTGGATGTTCAGAGGCTCCATAGTTTAAATGGAAACCGTGGCATCTTCTACAACATTGATTCACCAGTAAAACCCAAGAAGTTTGATCAATGCCAGTGGATGGAGGTGCTGATTTTATGTTCCATTAATGATATATTTTACTGAAAATTTCATCTGATTTTATCTTTTTCCTCATCAGTTGTCTTTAATATTGATATAATGACTTTTGAATGTACTGAGATTTTATGAACATCTACATGATCAGCACATTAAATATAGAAAAATAACGTTTTTTGCAAAATAACATATTATAAGTAAGGGATAATGCCCGACAAGGTGTACATTATCACTTTTTAATGGACGATGCAGAGGCGTGAAAGGTTGCTTCCGTGAAGTCCATTAAAAAGTGATAATGTACACCTCGAAGGGCATTATTCTGCTTATACCATAGTCACTTACTAAAGGGGTATTTATGAAATCAATTATTAATACATTGATGTTGTTTTTTAACCGTTAATATCGTAAGTTTTCACAAGAAGTGGCTGAGCGGACTATTTAATATCTCTCGACATCGGCGCACATACAGGTCTTTCACACTACGGTGCGTTCAGGGACAACATGTGAAGTCCCTACTCAAATGTTCTTATAAACATTACAGTCTTGTCACTGGAATAAATAAACTGTAAAATAACTCACGTAGGTTCTGATTTTCTGTTGCCACGGTTACCAACTACCGTTAGAGCCAGCGCAATGATTTAGAGCAAACAGGCGATTTGACCGGAACTTCTTTCCTGGGTGTCCATTATCACATTTTAATGAACATCCAGCAGCCAATCAGAATCGAGTATTCACCCAGACCATGGTATAAACAACAATAAACCATTAAAAAAAAGGTAAATATAGAGGAAAAATTTATTTGAACTGCCACATAAGTCACACTGGATCTTTATAAAGTTAAAATGCATTAAACTCTGATCGGATTAAAAAACCTTATGTTTCTAATTTGCTGACTTTTTCAAAAAGCCTATACATCATTTTATTTATTTTGGGGATTCTGGACTAAGAGTAAGGGGGGGGAGAAAGTGGTTTTGTCTTGAACTGCCATGAGGTCATTTTGACTTCCATTATTTATTTTGCAAAAATGAAAAATAGTTTGCGTTTATATACCCATAATATATCATATAGTGAGTCAGACACACATCTAAAAACACTTTACAGTTCTCCAGATTTGAGAAGATCCTCAGTCAGTCAGTTAGGATACAATGGATGGAGGAAACGCTGTATGAATGTCAGTAAGGCTTTGGCAGTGATGCAGGACATAGACGACGGTTAGTCTAACAAAACAAATACAATACAAGGTCTTCAGTGTTGGTTGTGAATAAATTGTGCGGCAGAACTTGGAGTGGAATAGGACTGTGGTTCGCAAACATTTTCACTCAATGTTCCCTTTCTTTGTTAATATTTCTGTATTCATAAGAATTTCTCATGAGAACAAGGTCTGTTATTATTGTAATGCTCAATGTTTATTTACAATTTTCTTCCTTTTTTTTAATCTGTTTTCCAACTCTCATATTTTATTGCATGTATTTTTCCATCAAAGTCAATTTATTTTGTTATACTTCTAAAACAAAAGAAATCCAAATCTGGCAACATTTATAAAAACCTGATGTTATGATACTTACACATTTTTTATTTAATGTAATTATTTTTTAAAATTTTGGTAAATAAATGCCAACCAAACATACAGATTTATAAAGTCTGCAGTGGCACGAGGTCAAAACAACCTCATAGCGGTTCTAAGAGGTAGGTCTAGTGTTAACATGTACAGAAATAAAAAATAACAGTCAGTTGCTGTGAATATTTTAATGTTTAAAATGCATTTCACCCCAGATGGGCCTTTACTCTGCTTTGTGTAATGTATTCCCATTGCATTACTTCAGCATTGTTGAGGTCATTGACAACACATAACCCGCTGCAAAGTGAATGAATGTAGTATTCCTTACGAGAGTCACTCTGAACACATATTAACACCTGCTGCAGTGATTTAAGCTGGAAGTAAATGGAAACACTGAAGCCCTGTAGTTTTGTCTGGCAAAAACAATGGCAATCCAAGTTTTCCTCCACCTTTTACTTTCCATCACACTAATTGAAATCCAGATGAAAACTAAACAAAGTGACCTTTCAGTTTAATTGTAGAATGTTTTTTTAGTTTCTGACATGCATGTGACTTACAACTAATCTTTTTCAAATAAAAAAAGGCAAAATAAAGAAACTACTTTTAGTAATATGCTGTTTCCCAAACCATGAAATGGGTGAAAGAGCTTTTATTTACTGTGAAGATTTCCCATCCAGATACTAGTGTCTTGGACATGGTCGGCAGCAGTAATGTTTGTCAGCCCTTTAGCTTCGAGTTAACTATCCTGATGGAAGTTTCACGATTTATTTTGGCAAAAATGATCAGATTTGTTGTTTCTTGTGTCACAAAGGATATAATGTTGCCTTTTGACTTATATGGAAACAGAGATGAATGATCTTAATCACATAAGACCAAAGCACCTCCCAGAGATGACCTCAGCAAAGGTTCCCGGCCAATAGGGCTGGAAAGTAACGCCCATTTTTCGCCATTTCCGCTGTCCCCGTGGGACCTTTTGCCCCTATCTTTTAATATCTACTGTTCCTGGTCATTGAATGGTCTACGTTACTAATATGTTGTTAGTGGGTAAAATGTAGATGTATTCAT
>JAPTYR010000012.1:20388018-20404312 GCA_029814505.1 Siphamia roseigaster
CATGGCTGTTAAGACTCCGACCTTAGCCGGACTAAGGCAATAATTCGACTTTCTGACCATGCATGGAAACACACTGATTGACTAAGATGAAAACAAAAGGGATTTTATCCATAATTTTTGGACGTTTTAGTGCATTTTGTAAGCACACAAGACAGTTTCATTTAATTATAATTTTTATTTAAGTTCTAGTTTAGTTCAGTCAAGATATTTTTTCCAATTTTAGTTTTCGTTAACGATAATAACCTTGATCCGATGACCATGAAACTACATTTTACACCAATTAATTACATATATTGATAAGCTGAGTGGATCAACAGATTAAAGAGTTTACATTAGGTGGTTGTTTGGGTCTTTATGGGTTCAGAGGTGTTTGGTAACGACATTATCTGGAGGCCGACAGTGTCGTGCAGCTTCCAGAACTTCCTCATGTCATGGTTTGATATGCACCATTATTTGCAGCACCCAGCCATACAGGCCTAAGTGTGTGATACTAGACCAGTGTGCATTATTAATCCAAGCAGACAGATGATTCCAAGGGGCTTCCACCCAGTCACCTTTCAGAGTTTCCAGTGACACCATTATTCAGCGGAGCCTGTTAATTTGAAACCGCAGCCATGGGTGGAACGCTGACAGGCCGACAGATGACTCTGATCAGGTTAATGAAGTTGTATCATCACTTAGAGTTCATCACACAGAGTGAATCAGGTGTTCAGTTACCGTGAAGTGTCAAAGATAATAGAGATATTAATGTTTACTCAACACTTCACTCAGTGTATGCTCACTTTTTTTGGCACCGACGCCATACCAACATGCATAATTTCGTAGCGTCCCTGGAAGCTTAAAGCGGGAAACCCTGGGACTTCTCACTCAGGAAATGAACTGTCAAAAAGGTCTAAGTGGCCACAGACTAACACCTGGACTCCACTCCAAGTGCTTGAAAGAGATACCAGATGAAGATTCTGCAGAGTAGTGACTATTTCTCCCCCTCTGCATCAAAGTGGTTCAGCTGAAAAGGCCATAAACCATCTTCTTTATTCTTTTTAATTTACAGCCAAAGTCATGCTCTGTGGTTAAACATAATGTCAGACTCCAGGCCCAGTGGAGTATATTTCAAAATGTCTGGCTTCTGTACGGTGCTTAAATGCTACTTTGAAAATATTCAGCGAGCCAGTAGAGGCATGCATGCCCGAATCAGTCAGTAGTAGCTGTAGTGTGTGTGTGTGTGTGTGTGTGTGTGTGTGTGTTACATAAACATGTTGCTCACTTCAGTTCAATTTCATAGTACGTCAGCTGCCACTACTGTGAGACGAGAGCTTTAAAAGGGAATGCTGGAAATGAACGCTGCTTTTAGTGACTCATTCATACTGTCTCTTTAAACCTCAACCATCGATCATGTTTTTCAGTGTCTCTAAAAATAAATCAGAAGTGATCGTAACATTTTTGCACATGTATTATATTCATAATTTCAGCTGTTGCTATTGTAGTTAAAGAGACTAATACCCCATCCTCACCGACGCAGATATTGTTTCTGTGAGTTTGTGGTTCTTGTCCACATGGAAATGCAGTTTTAGGTTGAAAATGGAGATTTTTTTTTTTTTTTTTTTTACAAACTCCAGTATGTGTGAATCTGTGGAGATTTATTACTTTGTGACGTACCTGCTGCTCACCTTCATGACAGATTAACACCTCTGCTTCTGCTGCATCCATTATTATCCACAATCCAACACAAATAATGGTTTGTTCGAGCATTTGTAGACATTTTTATGTTGTTGTGGGGAAAGAAATATTTTGTAAAAGGATAGTCTGGAGTGGATTTAAAAAAAATATATAAATATGTGTATATACTATATGTGTGTGTGTATGTGTATGTGTATGTATGTTAATGAGATTAGAACTAGTGAGTAATTTTATTTAGTATAGGATGTATGTATAAGCTTGTGTAATTATTTTACATGATATATATATTTCTGTGAAAGTCCTTAAGCACACTCCAGGTTCTTTATTCTTTTTCTCTACAACAGAAACAATATGCAACACATGTTAAAGTTAGCTGAAATATTATCAACATCACAACAATCTCCTAGCATCACAGACTCCGCTGTAAAATTGCTGGGACGTTGAACCTTTAACTGAACTAATAATGATAATACAACAAAAAGATCTGTTGCAAAAATCGGCACTAGTTACATCCCTGAAATGCAGAGAGTCAGATGTGATGGTTTTGCGTGCACTGCCGTGTCCGCCGCATAAAATATTTCGTGTTAACGTGATAACTTTTGAACGGGTTGGCGAATTTGCCCCAAACTCGGTGTACCAATGCTCTAGGACAGGCACTGAAACGATTACATTTTGAAAGCCAATACTTTCAAGATGGACAAATTTTTGTTTAGCCCATACCTTCTGAACGGTATGGGCCGTATATGTAAAGAACGGTTTTCTTTCAGGAAATGATATCGGGAGAATGAATGATTTTATACAAGTTTTGTACTTCTAATAATGCAATTATATGATTGATGCTGGATCAAGTAGATCAGGGACCTACCTCTGGCAGTCAGAGGCGACAGAATAGCTGTCTAGTTTTTTAATGTCTTAACTTGCACTGTGGTTAATGGTTTTAAATAATAGGCAGCTTTCTAAACAGCAGCCTTGTACCATATATGTTGTATTTGATGACATGCTTTTATTGTACTTAAAACTACTTAAACTACTTAAAATCAAGACTGATAACAAATAAATAAATAATTAAACTGAATTAAAACCAACCAAAGCTGCAACATTAAGTAAAAAAAAAAATCAAAACTGAAAATAAATTAAAATCCTTGTCATGTTGTTGAAAAGATCAAATTCAGAACATCTGAACGAACAAGTGGCGCTCCGGCCCCTTATCTAGCCATGTAATAAAGCTGTTTCTTTGTATTTCCTGAAAACGCTTTACCACAGTGGTTCATGTGAAGGGCTCTGCTAAGAGGCCCTCAGAAAAGAAAGGCAGCCTTTCAGTGCTCCTTCCCTAATTTCCTCCCTGTCCTCCTTCCCACTTGTGAAGTGTCACTTCGCTATCAGACCTCGAGGCTTGAATGTGAGAGGTCGGAAGAACTGAGGGGATCAATGGGAGACGGAGGGAAGGGTGAAAGTATTTCTACTGGAGACTGGAAAGCCAGTACTTGTACATAAGTGAGCTTGTTGATAATGGTTCTCTGCAGGAGTGGCTGATTTGTGATTTTCTCTCTTTAAACAGGTTAATGCAGTGTCTACTCAGAGCTATTTACAGTACTTTAATGTGCTTGGCGGCATTGCCTCCCACTGGGCGATAACTATTGCTCGGGGGGGGTCGTCAAACCATAGAAACCTGACAGCTTTTGCTTTAAATGCCCATAAGAGCCATAGTCACACCCTTCCATCAGTGGTGGATACAAACTGCCCTCGGATTTGTCTGTATTCAAATAAACAAACCATAATTTGTGATTCAAATGCTTTCAGCATCCGGACATGTGAGACAATTGAGAGCCTTTTGTATCGAATAGAAAAATCGACAAACCCGGGACCGAAAAACGCTTTCTCCTTTTGTCTATGAGCAAACTAGTCATTTTGCCGTGGATGCTGTGTCGCGGAGGGCTCGGTGGCAGCCCGTTATCATCAAATCAAATGTGACAGGAGGGGAGGCAGAAGCATCAGACAGAAATAACCCTTTTCCTGTCTGTGTGTTTATCTCCGCTGGGATGAGGGCTCTTTAAAACAGAGGCCAAAGGGCCACTCCGCTGGCCCCGTTTGATGCTGTCATGTGACAAGGGCTTCTGCTTTGTGTCTTATCGCTGTTTTTGGCATGTCTTTCAACTTGGGAGTATTCTCAACGGACAAAAGTGCAGGGCGACAAAAGAACCAGAGTACATTCGGTGCGTGGATGTAGGACGACATATATATTTTTGTACTCTCCGAGGTCAAAATTGTTATTAATATTAGCGGGATTAAACGTCGTGCGTCTTCTATATTTGTTCTAACGTGACAGAAGCGCTGTGAGGAGTCCGTGGTGTACGAGGCCATTTGGGCACACGTTCCACTTAAGAACTCTCCAAAAAAGCTCCTCTCACTCAAGGCTGAGAAGGACCAAGAAGTGCTCCACTCAGCCTCAGATAAGCACTCTCTCACCCTTCTCTCCCCCATTCCCTGCCCCCCTTATTTTCCGCCCCTCTGCCCTGACCACTGCCCCGCTCACCCCTCGGCCCAGGGACAATGGCTGACTTTCAAAGAAAAGCAGGAAAAAAGAGGAGCGCCGTGTCACAGAATTGCCTGTTTGCTGACGGAATCTTTAAAAGCAGCACCTCATAAATCAAAAAAAGTGCATAATAGGCATTGTTTCTCCGAGAGCTACTTGTCTCCTTCTAAAAAGTCGTCTTTTTTCTCTCCTTTCCTGCCTCTTTACCTATTTAACAGTCCTTTACAGAGAGACTAGGCCAAGTCAGAGGTGGGGATTTTTTTTATTATTATTATTGGAGGGGGGTGGCTCTTCTTGCAGGTTTGGCGCCTTTTTTTTTTTTTTTTTTTAAGTTTCCGCACCAATTTCTCTTTCTCCCGAGCTGTCCAACCATCCCCTTGTTTTATGCCCCTGCAACCCCCAACACTTGATTTTTAAAAAGGATTCCCTGAGCTTGGATCAGCATAATCTATCACTATGCACATTGTAACTCGGGCCCTCCTCCCTATCGGCGTGTTGCATTGTCGAGTTGAAATCGGATTAGATGGGAAGCCATTTGCTTCTTCTGTGTTGGCTCTGGACTCTTTTTGTATGTTAGCATAAGGGGCGACAAAAAAGGCTTGCAGGCAGTCACCATTGTGGATCGGGAGGAATGACAAATGGCGTGCAGTTGAGGTTGAACGTGTTTGGTTTATATTCCTTGAAGACATTGAAGAGTGCTGCATAAACAGTTTAAGTTGTGGTACAGAATATTAAATGTGCATGTGCTTACTATGTGTTGGTTGCAGTTATGTCTCCAGAAACAGTTTGCTGGCAGGAAGATCTGTCATGCTCTTGCATAAAACCACATGCTGTATCTGTTTTGATTTCAATAGGCTATTAATGAGCTTTTGGAAACAGCTTTGCTTTCCCGCATCCACTCCACTCTCCCCTCTGATGTGTCAGCAATCAAGAAGATATTATCATAATTAGATCACTGGCACCGCATTAGGATTACACAAATCTGCCAACACCATTTCTACAAGCTGTTTTATTAGTTACCTGAAGTTACCCTGGGTGTTTTCTTTTTTCCTCTCATCATTCCCTGATGCAGAAAGGCAGCCTTCTTGCACACAGATATGAGCGTTGATGGAGAGCTGGTGTTACATGAATTAGCCATGAGCTAGACGGACATGAACTAGATTTCGGCTTTTAGAATTTATTTCTGAAGAACAGCTGTGAGCCACTGTTGAAGAATGGACGCCCGAAAGGATTACAGACTTCTGAGCGTTGGGAAAATGTGTCCAAAGTGTCATTTTTCAAGTCATTTACCTGCGTCTCATGTAAATATTCTCTGGTCGATTACGAAGAGTGGGACAATAGTACAGTCGACACAATGGTCTATTAGTGTCATTGTGCTTACAACAAAAGCAACTCAAGGTATATCGGGCTAACAGGAGTCTTATCAGTGAGTGTGTTCACCCTGATAGACCACTGACCTGGGTTATCGCTCACTTCCTTTGTTTATCTGCTTTGAATGCATTAAGTACAAGGAGCAATAAATGTAGCTAAATTAGAGGCCATCGCACCTGCCAGAGCACAAACTCAAGCTTTCATAGTAGTAGCCAAAGAACCAGTTAGTGATGTTTCTTCTTTTGTGTTCAATATTTTAGTTCATGGTAACTTTACTTCTTCCTACCCCATATACTTTAAACCAGGGGTATTCAAATCCGGTCCTCGAGGGCTGGTATCCAGCATGTTTTTAGATATTTCCCTTTTCTACGACGACACCTAGAAGCCGTTACATTATCAGGCTTCTACAGTGCTTGATGATGAGCTGATTATTCATTGAATCAGGTGTGTTGGAAGAGAAGAATATCTAAAACATGCAGAATACCAGCCCTCGAGGACCGCATTTGAATACCCTTGGTTTTAACTCTTCAAATCTAACCCGAACCAGAACTATGTTAAGATTCTTTATTCGTCAGTGTATGACGTTGAAATTAACCTTCTGTTTTTAACCCATAATTACTACATGCAGGATCACACCCTGTAGAGTAGGAACGGTGGGTTTTCCACATCAAGCAAATGGGCAACAATTTTTGTGCCAGTCCAGATAATTGAACCGGCGATCTGACGCTCACAAGCCGACTCTATCTTTTTAGACCATGGCCCCTCAGTATCCCTCTCCATATCTGAAGCCACATACCTAGTAGAGTATACATAACAGTTTTTCCCTCCAGTCCTGGCCAAAAAGAGAAAGGTGATCCATTTCCCCAATGTCAATCAAACCGCTCTTATCGCCTGAGCCATAATCTCGACTCTGCGGTTGGCCACCAATTCTGAAACCTAATGCTGAGGGAGCAGGGCATGTTCACTTTTCCGACAAAACTAGCTGTTCTCAAGTACTTCATGATTATAAGTCTGCATGTAACATATCTGTGTGAAGCCCATTAGCCAGTCCTCACCCAAAACCAAACCCACTCTTGTCAAAAAACAGATTGCCTTTCTGAAACAAGCCTCATCATCTTTCAGCGCTCCAGTATTTTCTGTGGTTCATATAGGAGGCGGGGCGCGATGTCTGAGTCAGCAAGGCATAGTGGGCATGTTTTTTTTTTTTTTTTTCCCCTTCTCTGTGATGGTATAAAAATGAGAGTGGATTTTGATTAAGTCAGACCACTTTGGAACATTACATGCAGCTGTGAGGTTGGGGAGACATAGCAGATAAAGACATTTTTAAAGAAACTTTTTCACAGCACATTTCGTATAATCTTATTCCAACTTGACTTATTTATGATATGTATATCGAGTTTGTTTGTCTTTATGCTTCTATATCCTGTGACAGGGATTGCTGTCAAATAAAAAGTCGTTGTATAATCATGTATAATGGCAATAAAAAAATCTACTTAAAATGAAATTCACATGTCATGATATCGTTTATAATAAAACTAACCTGTAAAGTTGAAAACAATCAGCAGAGGAGTTGGATCTATCGACAAAAGAGACTTCATGAACCTAAAAAGACATACATTTTTAAATTCCTCTAAATGCTTCCCTCTTATGCGTAAACAAGGAAGGAAAATAACTCTGCTTCATGTGGGTTGTCTGTTTTTCGTCAGAAGTGAGATATAGTATGAGTGAGTGAGCATGTTGATATTGGAAAGCTGCCTGCACTAATAGGTTTTTGAGCCCTATAATAAGGCTAAACAGGCTCAGTGACTCATTGATTACAGAACGCAGTACACTCCATCAACTTGATTACATTATGCAAGGCCCTGCTCCATCTTACCCTTCTCTTAACCTTCTTTTTGTGTCCCCTTTCATTTTTTTTTTTCCAGGGAGCTGATGCCTAAGACACTGGAGGGCCAGATCACCATGGAGAAAACTCCCAGCTACTTCGTGACCAGAGAGGCTCCAGCCAGGATTTCAGCCATGTCCCGGGACACCAAGCTGATCGTGGTCGTGAGGGACCCGGTCACCAGAGCTATCTCAGACTACACACAGACGCTGTCTAAGAAGCCTGACATTCCCTCTTTTGAAAGCCTCACCTTCAAAAACAGGACTACGGGGCTCATCGACACCTCATGGAGCGCCATCCAGATCGGCATCTATGCCAAACACCTGGACAACTGGCTGCAGTACTTCCCCATGGAGCAGATCCTGTTTGTGAGCGGCGAGCGTCTAATCAGCGACCCGGCCGGAGAGCTGGGCCGAGTGCAGGACTTCCTGGGACTCAAGAGGATCATCACAGACAAACACTTTTACTTTAACCAGACCAAGGGATTCCCGTGCCTCAAGAAGGCAGAGGGCAGCAGCAAACCCCACTGCCTGGGCAAAACCAAAGGGCGGACCCATCCCAACATTGACCCTGAGGTGGTGCAGAGGCTACGGGACTTCTACAGGCCTTTCAACATGAAGTTCTACCAGATGACAGGACATAACTTTGGTTGGGATTGATGTGAAAATCAGACATTTTTGTTATTTTTTTTTTCCTCTGTAATTCAATGGCAAGATGTTGAGATATTGCTATATATATGTAAAATGTACAGAAATCTATTTTATAATAATTTATTTTTATTTCTAAGCAATTAATTCACTAAGATGCCTAACCATATTTGTACATAACATCTGGCCCTCGTGTTGTTTTTAACATTCCTCATTTAGTTTTGAATTCTCTTGCTCCTCCCTTGTGGTCCTGTAAACTCAGTGGATCTAATGGTGCGTCGCAACGCGGATAATCAGCGATGACTGGAGTTGGTTTAAGGTGAAACATGTTGAAGCACCATATTACGGGTACAGAGTGCTCACAGAGAAGTGGAGAACACCTATCAATGTGTATTTACAGAGTACAGAGCCGCCAAAAGGGTCAAGGCAGGGAATTTTAAAGCTATTTTTGCATTCAGTCAACTTGCGTAAGTTTCCACGCAAGACATTTTTCATTCCCTTGTGATACTTTGCAACCACCAAGCAAACACTGACATGATAGTTTCATGCAGTATGTTCCCTACCATCACCAATCATCACCGAACCAGTTCTTTAACACTGCTTTATATTTAATAGTGAGTTTAAGTAAATGCTAACCTGAGTCGTAGCGTTGCATGTTGAAAGTGCTAAACAATGCAAGAGTAGTGGATTGCAAAGTGGTTGTAAAGAAGGGTAAAACAAAATGTATGGTGAAGGAATGCAAAAGTTCCTTTAAACACTCACCATGACCCTTCTGTGGCTCCGTAAACCTTCATTTCTATCCATTTGAACTTTCTCCTTTTCAACATGTCATTCTGAAAGTGAATCTTCTGAACAGCATTTCACTAATACATACACATTGTACATTTCATTTCATTTCTTTCTGCACTGGCATTGGTCTACGCAGCATCTCATGTCCCCCTCCACTCAATAACAGGTAGATCAATAGGCCTAATTGATTGTCATTGTGTCACTCATGCTTAAAGTATACAGCTGCCCTTTCATTCACAGTGCTCCTGCTGCCTGCTCTAATGAATGACCCATCCATCAAACATTAAATCCTATCCCAGGCCACATAAGGGCCCATGTTAACATTATGCTAATCGGGTAAAGGTAACTGGCAGATCGATTGAGCCTCCTCTCTCTAACTCCCCATTAGAAGCAGTGCTGGCTCAGAGCCAGGCTCCTGCCCTTTCTCCTCAGTTCAAAGGTCACACAAAGTCTGAATCAAATTTCCTTGATGGGCATTTGATTTGTTGCAGAGCGTAGCTGGAGCGCTGTGGGTCGGCAGGTCTGTGTGCCTTCTTTGTAAAATGAGGTAGCACAATATCACGGTTTTAGATATGACAAAAAAAACAACAACAAAAAAAAAAACAAGCGCACCTCACCTCACTGAACTTCTTCAAACAGAAGTCCACAGAGCAGCATCTCAGATCTCAGACAAACGCGATCAAAGGAAGGGGAAAGGTTTTTGTGAAGCACTCTTAGTGTAGCAAGAATTGCCTCAGGCAGGAGTTGAGTCTAACCTCTCCGGTGTCATCAGAAACCTCATGTGCCATCGTCCATGGCCTATATACTTAATGCCTTATCCACTCTTGTCATCCTCGCACGTCTCATCTCAAAGTCAGATCTCAAACCTTTACTTGTTGCCAAAAAAAACTTTGGGTTGATATCATGTTTCACATAGCATAAGTTGCTATCTCTGCTCCCCCACCCCCCCCGTACTGCTTCATTGTTTTTGTCTTTCTACTTGAATTCTTGATATGCAAGAAGGAGAAAATGCGTAGTTATCATTCTTTGATCTGCTTGCCCCATCTCTCTGCAGCTGGTGGCATGCTATTATAAGGGCACAGGGAGGTGGCAATTCTATGCCACATTACGCTGTGCTACGCTATGCTATGCATGCTCCGAGTGGTGGCCATTATAAAAACGCTGGGATAATGAAAAAGGGATTATTAGCATCCAGAGGGGGTCTTAGTGATTTTAAGCGAGGCCCAGACTGAATGTACACCATCACTACACTCAAAGTCAGTTGTAAAGTCAGTTTTTCGCTCTGTTTTTCAGTGAAACTAAATTTGATTGTCTGTTCCTGTTTTACGTTGGGAAATGTTGTGCCTCTTTAACCATTCAGCCGGACACTGTTTGTCTGTTTTCTGTCATTTAAAAACCTGACGGTATCTCACTTTTTTTTGTTTTCCAGTTGAAACCAGCTGCCTGGTTTAGCCTCAAACCAATGTTTGTCAGGAGGGGAGATGGAGGCTTTAAACACTGTAAACTTTTTATTTTATTTTATTTTTTTGCAGTTCTGTTCTTTACCTTTATTCTACCTGAGTGATGAAACGTCTAGTGCAAATTTATCTAGAAAAAGCCTTCATCCCCCCTTCTCTTCTTAGTGCAATGTTTAATTAAAAGTAAGCATTTATTATGGTCTCTTTCAGCAGGTTTTCACCCTGTGTACACATGCTGTCACATTCTGGAAGGAAGGTTTAACACCTCACGTTTTTCCCTGTAAACCGATGGAGTCTTTGCGTTTGAATTCTGAGGGAATATCTCGAAAAATGAAAACTTGCACTCGTGGGTTTATTCCATGTTGCTGCATGAGTTATGGTTGAGTTTTATTCAACCTGTTTTGAGATCTAAAAATGTTTGTCTTACCCACATATAATATGTATCTAGTCTAGCAGATCTGTATGTACAAAAAATGAAAAAGACATGTAAATCAAGTATTTTGTGGTATGTACATCAAAGGAATTAATTTTACACAATGCAAGAGCAAAATGGAACAGATGTTTCTAGATGATTAAATACTGAACATTCATAATATTTCTTTGTATGAAGAAATTAAATAAAAGTATATATTTTACCAAACCCTCATGTGTCTGATTGTTTTCTTGCTGCGATCGTATGATTTAAACGAAAGATTACACACAGTATAAACATAAAACTTCAAAGTGTAGGACTCGGGTGTAAATATTTCTAATAAAATCCGTCACATAAAAATCTGGCATAAGATTATGTATTAAGTGGACTTTTGTAGGCTTAGGAAAAAACATTGAAGTAATTTTTCTCAACTTTTATAACAAGGCACTGTTCTGAGACATGGACATCACATTCCTTTTACATATTTGTATCTGGGTTGCATTGGTCCATTTTATTACTGATATGACCGCAGCAAAAGAAGACAGAAACTGGGTTCAGGATGTAACTTGAAACACCTGCAGTGATGGAGGAAGTTAAATCAATTGCAGCCATTGTGTCCACGAAAAAAAATTACCCCGGTGGCCTTTTCCACTTTTCCTTAACCTTAAGGAAATGTCATGAGGTTTACATTTGGATGTGAAAGAATGAAAAGGAGTTCACTACAGACGACTGCAGTCTGAGAGAATCTGACTTCACAGATGTAACATGGGTCCGCTGTGGTGGTGGGGATGGTGACAGACTACAAAATACATGTTTAGGATATTTCATCCCATATTTATTCTAACTTGTTTCATGCAGGTTATGAACACACACTGGCTTTTAACATGTATACACATGGCTGTGAATGTGGAAAAACATATTTTCTCATGAGTATTTGCCTTCAATCCGCATGAAAACTCCAGTTTCTGTAAATGAAAAGGATCATTCATGCAAACTTCACCAATAGTGGAGAGTTTGGAAAACTCTCGTTTCCTGAACATCACAGTATGCAACATTTATCGCAGTCCTAACCTCATGATAGCACGCTAAAGCCTGATTAGCACAGGATATATATTACCTATGGACCACTGGTAATTTGCAATTACCTCCGAACCTCTGTGTTAATTTGTGGCCCATTCATACGGGATAAGCAAAAGTTTGTAATTCTCTCAATTCACAGATATTCTGACCAGATGTGTCATAATTTCACAACTTCCTGTGTCCTCTCGTAGATATTCTCAGAATTCTTCTTGGAGTTTTTTCATATGCCGTTCAACGTACACGGGATAAGCTTGTTGCCACTTACCCCTGAAATGATGGAAATCAAACTTTCGCCAGTATTGTCCGTTATTCACTCCAGGAAAAGACAAGAGACGCACAATTGCGATCATAAACACACGCCTGCGCATTCACACGGGACTTTATTTACCACTGGACGTCTGTGTTTCGCCAAAACACAGTAGGTAATTTGCGGTGGAATTATTACTGCACAAATTACAAACATGGCGCAATCGCACGGGAATAAAAACTCAGACATTCTCCGTAATTATTCCGAATAACCAGTGGTCCACAGGTAATATTAATCCCATGCGAATCGGGCTTTATAGTCCGGAAAATACGGTAATAAGCTGAGCAGGAATCCATGCATTCTGGTTTAATTTAACATTGCTGCACTATTTTTACTTCATATCCTCTTCCATGAATGGTTTCACATCAGGTTGAGCAGTTAGCTTTATCCCACTGGCGCTAACTTAAAACATCAACTATGCAGCTATGAAAACAAAGGCTGACTTTGGTCGGATGCTCGTCTCATTCTGCGTTGGCTGGCTTTGACAGAAGCGGGAGCGAGGTGACGTACTGACTTCCTGTGTGTGAGTGAGTGTGTACAAGTTTCTGATAGGGTGCTGATTGTTCATTTACATCCGTTCATTGCCATCCCCTGGTTTTAATTCTGCCATTAGAGCATTAAAGGCGCTGCTGGCAGAGGCCCCATTACTCTGTTACTAGGGGGATGTTGGAATGAAACGGTGTTATTATATAAATATCGTTGCACTTTTGACTCCAGGAAGCTACTTCCTGAGGTGTAACCCTTAGTCATTCACAGAGCTGATTTACAGTAACCAGCCAAAGGGGTGGACGTGCTTCTCTAACACTTTATTTCACCCTTCCTTCTGCACTCCTTCCCTCCGCTGTCTCTCCCACTCGCCTTCCCACCCTTCACAGACACCCAGGTTTCTCATCTAATTTTAGGACTGGAAATCTCACTCTTTGACATGTCCTGGGGTTGATTTTCACCTCGACCACCGGCACAGCTGTCCGTCCATGTGACGTCCAGAGGCGAGATGTTCTGCTTTATTAAAAAGTGTGAATATATATATATATATATATATTTATTTAAAAAAAGAAAAAGAGGCAAAGCGAGTGAGACAAGCACGCACACACACAAAGAGCTATGACTGTTAACATACTGTACATCTGTCCAATTTGTACATGCACACACGCAGCCTTGCAGTAGCTGGGGCCGAGGTGTGTTTGTTTGAATTATAACTGGCCGGCGTGCATATACTGTAGCCTACAAATCCATAGAAGAAAGGGCGCTGTTGTGCATCCATTCATCTGACAAACTTCTCAGGCAATTTGAGGTAAAAGACAATAACAATTTACATGACAGAGAGAGAGCGAGAGAGAGAGAGAGAGAGGGGAGGGGAGGGGAGAAAAAAAAAAAAGATACAAACTCCCTGCCAATCAAACTTGCTTTTGTGTACACCACAGCAGATAAAAAAAGAACCTGACTTTAGAATCAAAAGATAAAACAAAAGCTCCCTTGTCGAGCGTCTGTAATAGCGCCGACTCTCCGGCTACTGATTATATAGAAAACAACTGCAATTACATTTCTGGGCTGGCGAGAGAGAAAAGGCGAAGAGGCAAAAGCAGGCCCAGGAGAGATGATTAATATTCTTATTTTTTATTCAGACGCAGCCAATGTACTGACAGCCACACAGTCTCGCTCATCAGCCAAATGCAAAGCACGGCCACTAGGAAAAAAAAACAAAACAAAAAAAAAAAAAAACACAAAAAAAGGATTGTAAAAAACACATCGATGTCCCACTCCTCTGTTTTAGTCTCACATTTGATAAGAGAGAGCAACAGTGGTGTTTTAATTTAAATGTGAAAATCCCAGATCTCTGAAGGAGAATGATGCTATTTCCCCCCTAGTGAGTCTTTGGAGAAATCCTCAGCTCCCCTGCGCCTCTGTAACTCCTAATTTATTTCAAGAGTGTGTGTGATTAGAAAAACCCTCCTAAATTACTGTATCGCACATAACGGTATAATTAAATTAATATTGGATGTAATAATTACTTTGTGGATTCTCATTTTTCATACACACAGCTGCTTTGTTGCCTGAACCATTAGCATTTGTCTGCTGCAATTAACAAAGGCTCTAATGAGATTTCTGCGTATGAATGTGTGTGTACGTGAGCGTGACTTTACACCGCCTCGTCTGAGTGTGTGTGTGTGTGTGTGTGTGTGTGTGTGAGTGCTTATGCATGCAGATTTGGCTATATAAGCGAGAGTTAGCAGGCAAACACCTCACTCCTACAAATATATAACAGCTCTGCATTCTCCTGACACGTTAAAAGGGTTTTGTCACCGTAGGTTTTTTATGAGCATCTTAGGACAGAGTAATTTAGCTTCAATGAGAACATGAACTTTAAGAAAAAGGTGGAAAAGTTCCCACTTTTTAATGACTAAAGGTTGAGGAATCTCTGTGGTGCCAAGAAAGGTACATTACTCTCAATCTCTACTGTAATATATTCCACTACTTGTGAAAAATAGCTACATTTGTCTAATGCATGTCATGGAACTGACTTAATTCTGAATGATGATCCTGTCCACCTATTTCATTCACATTCTCACGCTTACCAAGGACATGAGTCATTTTCTACCAACTTTAATAGTTAGAATTTTATATGCACGGTGGTTTGAACAAAGAGTTTAACACATGATGTTTGGTCGCTGGCAGGAATATTCACCTCCCATCCAGTCTGTGTGCATCTAAAATCTGACCGCAAATCGGTTTTGCTTTTAACTAGTGTATGGTTGGGTTTATTTTTCAGCGGCTGAGCCTGTTTTTTTGTTTTGTTTTTTGCTCATCAGCGGCTGAGCCTGTTTTTTTGTTTTGTTTTTGCTAAGTAATAATTATGTGTTGCTGATGAAAGTCGTTTTGAAGAAGTAAATGTGTTATTGCAATAAATAAACCTTTGTAATCACATTTACAAAGACAACCCTTTCGCTAACGTGAACTGAAATTAATGGTATGTTTTAAATTTGATTTAGTTAATTATCTTACTCTTCGAAGTTTACCTTTCAGAGCTGTTTTTAATTCATAAGTGACTCTTACACTTGTTTTTACTGGCTCTATACTTTGAATGTTGTAGATTTCTGCACCTACTGATATTTTCGTTCTGTTTTAAGTAATGTTGTCAAACAATTCCAAATTTTAATTAGATTAATCACAGGGTTGCGGTGGATTAAGTTAAATTAATAACGATTAATTATCATTCATTTTAATCTATAATAATCACGTTTCATTTTATATCAGCAAACAGACTCAAGAAAGAAGGAAATATATATATGCGCAATTATTGTGTTTTGTTAAACACCTTTAACAGTTTCAACCAAGTTTTATTGGGTTTATTTGTCCTCATATCTCCATCCAGGCTTCCATCTTTATGGGTTGGTTCTCCTGCCTGTCACTATTGGATCAACTGTCCATTTGTTCATGCATGACAGTAACTCCACTTGGACAAACTGCCTGAATGCTTTGCCAGAGACATTCAGAGACATTCTATGCTGCAGATGGGTTCACTGCATTCAATTTTTCCATTAAATTAATATTCTATTCTATTTGTATTTACAGGCTGGTAAACTTACATTAAATAATAATGAATCTGTGTATGACAGTTTGCTTTCCTCAGTAAAGTCTTTCTGTCCTTCCTTTATCCATCCCATTCTAACCCACATCACTTTTTTCCATCTTGCCAAGGTCAGCTTGTAGCTTCCTTGTTTTGTGTCAGAGTGAAATGAACTATTGGTCTGCATTCAACATTGAGAGAAATATCGATCTGTGGTATTGTAGTCACTGCTGATACAGAAATGTTTTTGAGTGTGTTTGGACCTGCCTTTGTTTGTTTCTTTTTACTCGAAATAGAACAGGACAATCACCACAGATCCTTGCGAAGAATTACTTGCAAAGAATTACTTATAAAAATTTACAATCATACAATAAACTAAATATTTTAAGGAACGGAATCTGAAAATATTTATTCATTGTTTGATTTAGACAAAAAGTCTTTAGCAAAGACTATTTATAACATACATTTATTTACTTATTCATTGATTTATTCTTATCCATCCATCCATCCATCCATCCATCCATCCATCCATCCATCCATCCATCCATCCATCCATCCATCCATCCAT
>JAPTYR010000012.1:21158601-21171797 GCA_029814505.1 Siphamia roseigaster
CTGTACGACACTGCTGATGGGGATGACAGCCAGATTCATGTCAAAAATACACAACTATCCCTTTAAGGTGTCTGGTATTTGTTCATTGGCGGTTCGGTATGGACGGGTGAGTGGGTGTGTGAGTCCATGTTTGGGGGTGGTTTCGTTGGGCCAATAGTGGGCTGGTCTAGAGGAAAAATGCCAGGGCAGAAATTTGTTCCCAGTCTGACCCTTAGGTAGGCCCACAAAAATATGAAGTAGTTAAGAATATTAAGAATATTAATATATTAAGAGTTTTCTATCTATGAAAAAGGTGTACTAAAATGTCTGGAGAAAATGGGTAAAACAGTGTTTAAAAAAACGATAAAGTGATGCACTGGAGATTATAGCACCGGTAAGAAATGAAAACTACTTTTACCCCTGAGTATTATAATGTTTTGATAAAACAAATGGATCTTTTTAGCAGATGCTGTCATAGTCACAGGGTAGTATCAATTTATGCATAGATTTCTCCAGCAGTATCGATACAGGAATCGGCTCCAATTGGTGAAAGGTTACAGAACCAAGACGCTAGTAGAATCAATTTTTGTGTGGTCTTTGCTCCAATTATGCAGAGGCTTCTGGAGGTGTCACACAGATTTGTCCACCGGCTGTGTTAGTTAATTTGTACATTGTAGTTTGTGATATGATAAGAAACAAAGTGAAGCAGTGAGTGGTCTCATTAATTAAAAGTGCTTTCCAGCTGTCAGCCTCCCTCCAAAAAAGTCTACTTTCTTCAATATATTGTGAGAGTACAGCTATTTAATTCAAACCACCAGGTGCCCTTCTGTTGCTTTTGCAGTTTCATACTCCTATAATAATCTCATTTTTATCTCTCAGATATAACCATTCCATTTCTCATTTAGCTGCATTTTTCTTCTATTTTCAGCCAGAGACATTATGTTAACTTATAAAAGATGAGCTGATGTCAGTCTTTAAATTCAGCATATAGGACGCCTCTATAACGCAGCTTCCAAGTAAGAACCATTTCCTCGAGAACAAAGTTAATGTAACATTGTGTGTTCTCTGGTGCATTCACACTTGATTTACTTTGACCTGCTTTTCTATACATGTACAATCTGCATGAACTAAGCACACCAGCAGCACCCAGCATGAAAGCAGAGTTTATACAGAAATGATATAACCCCTTTATATGGCACTCATAGAAATACTCTGAAATTAATATGATCAACCTTAGTGTGTTATTGGAGGATACAATAAAACTTTATTACTTCAGAGAAATTTTCAACTGATTTTTTATTGTTATGTAGAAAATCAAGGTCAAATGCAGTTACAATATTTGGTTCCTTACCCATAAGTAGACAAAAAAAAACATAACAAGAAGTGTATATATACTGTAAACTAGAAAACCACTTGAAGAGTGCAGACCTCTACCAAGGCAGATCAGTCCCCACCACCCATCTGTTTCATAATTTATTTCATCCTACTTCCAGGACCTTCAAAACCTATATATAGCATTAGATTCACATTAATATTACCTATATTGTGAAGTTATATCTGCATTTATCACACTGATAAATAATCCTTCAAAAAAATTCTTGGATCCAGACAGTGATCTGGATCACTACCAATCTGTTAACAATCTGTTCCTTGTGCCAGTATTAGCATCTGAAAATGTCATCAAAATCCTTCCAATGCTTTTTGAGCTACCTTACTAACGGGCAGACAAACAAACCCTGATGAAAATATTACCTCTTTGGCAGAGGTATAAATACTTGTAAAACACATTTAAGGTGAAAAAAACAAAAAACCCAATAACATGTGTTTTAGAACATTAGACCAACAATAAGTGCTGATCCAGACCCCTGTCCACATCCACATTATCCCTTTGAACATCATACCTTACATTAGTACCATTACTTCATGGTACCTAACAAAGCAGGTACACTCACTGTTCATACAGAGGTGGACCTTACAGACCCTGTAGACCACATTGGACCTGAGATTGTTGACTGCTGCTGTCACTTTCTTGTAATGTATATGGAAATTACCAAAAATAGTCACTTGCATGATAAAGGGTTCGTATTGAAAATCTGAAGATAGAAAACAAGATTGCAGAATATGTCCTTTCTTAACTACTTCAGTAAACACTAGTGAGTGTTCAGATGTGTTCAAGTGTCGCAAAGAGCCACTGATATGTTTGACGTGAGGTCAGTTGATTTCTTCTACTCCATAAAGAAGGTATGGGGAGTTGCAATAGGTCTCCATTATTATAGATATTGATTTTCAATACGTGCAGTACATATGAGGAGGGGGCGGCAGAAATTGTCAAGTCCACTTGATATTATTAACTACATCACCCCACAATGGTTATTACCTGGAACGCTGCAGTCAGCAAAAACGTTATGACAAGTGATGAGATGGAGTGGGTGGAATGAGCCACTGATGGACAGATATGAACGAGCTGAGAGGGAATATAAAACATTGTTGATACATTCATTTCACAGTTTGTCCTCACTATCGAGCTTTTCCGGATTATTTTAAGGTTTGAGTGGAAATCAATGAACTCATTGTATATCAGGAGTCCATATATCTAAAAGAGAGTGAAATTGGAAAAGCAATATTCTCTCCATGTAGCAAAGTCTCTTGTGTGATGCAGTTAGCAATGACAACAAAACTAATGGTCCTCTGTACTCAGTCCCAATGGGTTTGGAGTAGGCCAAACACATGAATCAAAAGCTATACTTGGGGCCCAGCTACTACAATAGTACATTGTCTCTTCATTATAAAGGGCCAACAAGTGACATTCATTCATTACGCATACATAGTTACAGGTTGATTGTCTGAGGTAGTGACAAAACACAGCACTTGATTTGAGTAAATGGGATTCATCAAGCAGGTGGAAAGTTGTTTTTCACACCTTTAAATGCATTTTGACATAACAGACAAGATTCACACAAACAAGAAGTCTGCCAGGAAATGGATGACAGACCCCAGCAGATTGGATCTACAGTCTCCTGTCATTACATACATTATAATGAACAATTTCACTACTGCTCTATACTGGTTAGTTTTATTTTATATCCCTATCCACACAGCAACACACAGCTGCACAGTACACAAGATGACACAGTTTAATGTTGACCATGCAGGTGTATAATACAAGGTACCCTCAGAGAGAAAAAAATGCACAAAACAGAGCAGAGTGAGCGCATCTTAGACCAGCTCGTCTGTCTTCATTGTGTCAGAAGGGAGAAGTGGGCCACCAGGGCAAAGAATAAACAGGATACAAGGGTCATGTGGACATTGATGGAAAAAAGACTGCACAGCCTGGGTTTTTCACCTACAGCTTACTGCCGTCTTTTTCACTCTTGCTGTTATTCTCACTTCTCCAACCAGACTCCAACTATTACCTATGTAATAGGAAAACCTTTTAAAGGTTTTTGTTGTTTGTTTTTTTTACCCTCTGCCTCCCATGCAGCTACGCACTAATGGATTTATTTTCCAGCAAAGAGCATCACTTAATGTCCTATGCAGGATTAGTGGGCAATTTATGATTTTTATCGGTTCTGAAACAGATGCAAGGATGTGAACATCTTATATTTTTTTCAACTGAAATAATATGAGGAAATCAATTCATCTTTATTATGGAGAGTGATCATAAAAAAGTAAGTCGTGAATTTTAATGTCAACCTACTGTATTTGATACTTTTCCACTTCGAGTCTCATGAGTATTTTTATCTTGGAATAAAGGTGTTGTACTATTTACAAGTGAGCTTGTGAAATTTATTCTATTAGAAGATGAATGTTGTGAAATTAGATGTTGAATTCTCCCACAGCCCAAGGTGTTTCCAAATGTGAAAAGTGTAGTAGTTGTTTGCCAACATGCATACTCCTGAGCAAAACCATTCCTTTAGTTTTCATTTCTTTCTTTAAGATTCATATCACTGTGAAATAATCATATTACTGATGCAATTTATTATCTCATAGTCCTGGAGATAATACAGACCCAACAGGAAACAGAGTAGAGATTAAATCTTTGGCAATCCCTGTGCAACCTTTACACATTATGGGCTGGCTGGATCATAGCCAGAGCATTGCAGACAATTGGGCAAAATTGGAGAGTAATGGAATATTTGGTGACACATGGTGTTTGAAGTTCTTGAGGTGTGTTGAGGCTATGAATGTGATCCCAACATTCCTGCAGGAGGATTTTGTGTTTGTGACTCCCTCTTTCCCTGACCATCTGCCAGTCTATTTCCTCTCTCATCTATATGGATAACAAGACATGCATTAGAATAACTAATACAACAGGCCTCATATGGTGCATGTGCACTAACAAGATGGTACAGATTGCAGAGAGATTCTTAGAGGTTGCACTTTGCTAAGTGTAAAGCACATGCTTTAGTGGTTCTCAACCCTGGTCCTCAAGTACCACTATCCTGCATGTTTTAGATGTTCCCTCTTACAACACACCTGACAGTCATTATCAGGCTTCTGCAGAGCTGGATGATAGGCTGATCATGTGAATCAGGTGTGTTGGAAGAGGGAAACATCTACGTAAATCATGCAGGGTAGGGGTACTTGAGAACCGCTGCTTTTAGACTGAAGGTAAATTACTATGTGATGATATGGCAATTTACTATCCTCTGGGCCAAATTTACCAAAGAACTGCACTGTTTTTGCAGCTGCTAAACTTTTGCAAATTCGACAAAAACATGGTATGCACTCAAATCACTCGCAAATAGGGCAATCTTTTGCAAATTGTCCTACAGAAAAAATAGACTCATGGTACAATTGCACCATTTACATGGATCTAAATTTAGGGTGCTTTCACACCAACATCAGTTGGTGCGCACTAAACGACCCGTTCGAACCAAAAGCTCTTAGTTCGGTTCGTTGGTTTTTGTTGGTGTGAAAGCATCAATCACACTCGGGTACGCACTGCACCAAATGCCAAGCTCTGGTGCGGTCCTTCTGGTGTGAATGTGAACTCGGGTCCAAACCATAGACTTTAGGTCAAAGCAAAGGATATCCTATCTTATGGATGTTTGGAGTAATCTTCGTCACATAGTCAGTATAACCACATTCTTGAAAATAACGTGTCTCCTGTGCCTGAAATGATGCGCGATACATCTTCAGCGATTCCAATGCATAAGCACGTTGTTCTCCAGGCGCAGCCTTGATTCACTCGCAAATTAGATATTTTGCCAGAAATGTCCAATACAGAGACTATAATAAGCAAATATCAGAGCAAGTACCAATGTGTGAACGTGTCACTCCCTTTTGGGTCAAAATTGGCACTTATTTCTACCAGAAGATAAATGAAACGTCAATCGAACCAACTTTGGTTCGTTTGCTGGTGTGAAAGCAGACCACTTTGGAATCTATATAAACATAGTAACAATTTTACTGCCTGGTGCGGACCAAATTGAACTAGTGGTGTGAAAGCACCCGAAATCCTCCTTGGTTTTCTTGGTACTTTCCTGTCGAACCAAGGCTTTTCTCTTCTTGGTGGTCATGTTTTTCCCACCATAATGACTTCTGGGTGATGCATGGTGTAAACTAGCAAACACAACTGTCAATGAACTAGTCAGTCTTCTAACTGCTTCTTTTTTCATGCTGTGTCACACTACATTGAAAGTTCATGGAAACTCTGATGAAAATCCAGTGAATTCTCATTTCTGTAGTTAAAATACAACCTGAAGTACATCAGGTCAAACTGAGGTCCCAGAGTGTGGAGGTGGTTTCAGGAGACAGGGGTGATTTGGCATGTGACTTCAGCTCCAAGACCCAGGTCACTACATCTGGGAGATACGAATGTGTCATGCTTCCATCTCCTGACGAGATTTATTCATGGAGATGCTGAGCTACTGTTCCAGCAGAACCAACATTGCCACTATCGAAGGCACCTGGACTTCCAGAACACTTCAGCAGTGTCACCTCCATGCTGCATCGATACAGTAATTTGTGTGAAAAGGTCAACCGAGTATACTCAACGTATAAATGAACACACTGATGTAAGTACTTAGATTTCAAGGTACTTACTTTTTTATGGTCAGGAGCTGTAAGCCATTATCAAAACTAAAACAGAACGGTTGCAATAATTCCGTAATATTACATCACATCTGAAACATATGATTAGAATGATGGGACTATTGTTTTTGTAATGCAACCTATTTCTTAGAAAGTGGGAGAGGGACGCAACCTCTACCATTTGATCAGATCCATTCTCAGTTCTGTAAGTATCATATTTTCTGGACAATAAGCCCCACCCACCCCACCTCCTGCATTTCACCATTAATTCAGTGATGTCAAGCTTATATGCAGCAGCTCTATTTTCTTCTTTGGCAGCCAGATCGATTGTTAGTGCGTGTAATATAAATTAACAGCGTCTTTGACTTTCAGGGTCACGCAAAAAAGTAGTGGCTTATAATATGGAAAATATAGTATATAAAAACACCAACTTTGTTATTCCACCAAGGTACAGTGGAGTTATGTTTTTTTGCTGACGTCTTTCTGTTTGTCTGTCTGTCTGTTAGCAAGATAACTCAAAAAGTTATGGACAGATTTGGCTGAAATTTTCAGGAAACGTTGATACGATACATAAGTGGGTGTTTCATTCGCTTGGTTGGGGCAGACGGCTGTTTGCAGAAGTGAAAGTGAAACCTTTCACTCATTTAAGCCATTGAGGGGGGGTGGGAGCTGATCTGCCTTGGCGGAGTTTGCACTCCCCGAGTCCTTTTCAGTTTCAATTTATTTCAGACTCGACACATGTATAAAGGCAACTTATATGCTGACCTTGTCACATGCATACATATGATGACATCAGCTGAATCGATGCCAAAACAAGTTACAAAATGTACGAAGGGCATGTTTTCACCACTTCTTTTTAGTTGTTATAACTTTTATTCCTCTACACAAAAGCTTCTACACATAATTTGGTAGAAAAAACAGTTCCGAATGTTTCTCCCTAGTCTTGTAAAAACCTTCGGCATATGCTACAACTTAATGACTTGGTCTTCTTCCCTCCTTTTCTTGGTGTTTTTCACATCTTTGACATGTTTGATTTTAATTGCATATGCGCTGTTGTGCCGCCGTAGCCTACAGATCTTATTGTCAAAGGACTTCCTGGTTAGATAAAGGTCAAGTAAATAAAACAAAAACAGGACAGACCTGGTGGAATGACAATAAAAAAAGTTTCTTCAAATTACCGGAGTCAGAGCAGGTCACAGTCATTTCGGTAAATCAGCAGGGTGGTTTCACTGCAGCAGCACAGCAGGTACCTCAATTAGAAATGTAAATAATAATGTTTGTTTGTGATGACAGTTGTGGTTTCTTTGATATATTCTGTGACTTTTTTCTCCCTGCTGACCTGCCAAGAACTGCAAACTTCTGAATTACAAATTAACTATTACCATGAAATCTTAGTTGAGGGTGAGCAATATAGGAGAAATATGAAGTGAAAATACAGCCATTAGACTTGTATTTTAAAGTAAGTATTTACTAGTTTTTGCTTTTACAGTTCCAAAAAGACTCAAATACGGCCTTTACAAATGAGCCTCAGGTGGAGCGAGGGAGGTCGTTAGTTGTCGACTTGTCTTATTCTACCTGACCTTTATCTGCTTTATCGGTTTAGTGAGTAAAAAATGGAACTTCCCTTCAATCAAGCTGAAACCAGATTGCCGTTTCTGATATTAATCCTTGTCACACATAACAGAGAATCACTTCAACCGGAATGTTTGACTGATGTCGTCTTGCTTCCTGCTCATCTTTGTGCCTCTGCCTTCCTGAACAGCCCTGTCACACAGACTGACTTTAAAGTTCCCTCATCTGTCTTATTCTATCTCCCCTGTTGTTATCTTGAGGGTAAAAACGAGAAGAAAAGAAGGGCGAGAACACAGCGTAACCCTCTAGCTATGTCCTTCTTAACAGCACCCCCCCTCCACCGACTCCCACCTCTCAGCTGATCGATACACCGCTATAGGGATAGCCGTGGAAGTTCGGATCAATCTAACTGCTGCTGCTAGCAACCATGCTGCAAGAAGGGCATAGTGAAGACATAAGTGCATGACAGCAACAGAGAGTGTAGAGTGAAAAAAAATAAAAAGAGACAATAAAGGGGAGAGAATGGGTGGGGGCAGTGAAAGTACAACAGAATCATAACTTCAAAAGCCAAAGCAGGGCTGCATAAAAACCGAGCACAATGTGAATGGAGATGAGAGAAATGGGTTTGGGAATAATGTGATTCAGGAGTATTTATTTTCGGCACTTCGCTCACTTTGGATAGTGCCAAATGTGGGTCAAAGGAGAGCAAGGGTTTAAAAATAATTAACTGGGACCTAGTTTGTGCAAGCACCTGCGTAAAACCCAGGGTGGGTTCTTTTTATTTGTTGATCTTTCCTAGAAAGAACTGAGTAGTTTTGTTACCTGAGACAGTGTGTTAGGAGAATTATTTCACGGTGAATGTCAAGGGCTGAGATTGAAAGAGGATTCATGTGAATTTCTTAGCAACTCGACAAACATAATGATTCATAGTCATCGTTGGTTATGCATTTCAATTAATAATCAGTGCACTGTATAAAAAAAAAATGGATGCTGGTGTATTTCACAGTGTCACTTTTTACTACATTTTGTTTATTTACACAATATGTTTTGGTTTTATACTTTGGGATATATACTGTATGTACAATATACTATACAATACATTTGTTTCTACCTTGTTAATTTAAATAAATAAAAAAAAAACTATTCTACTCTATTCTATTCTATTCTATTCGAACAGCATAATATTGAGTTTAAAATGTCCAGAAATTTTTTTTAACAAATAAAATTAAATTGTGTCACTTTTTACTACATCTTGTTTATTTACACAATATCTTTTACTTTTATACTTTGGGTTATATACTGTATGTACAATGTACTATATACAATACATTTGTTTCTACCTTGTTAATTTAAATAAATAAATAAAACTATTCTATTCTATCAGCATAATATTGACTTTAAAATATCCATCAATGTTTTGTTCTAAAATATCACCAAAAATAAATAAATGGATGAATGAATGAATGAATGAATGAATGAATGAATAAATAAATAAATAAATAAATAAATCGGAGCTTTTTTTTTTGTACAAATAAAGTTAAATAGATTAGATTAGTCATGACCATTTTGCCAGATGGGTGATTATGGTGTAAAATATCATTAACTGAATGAGTAATGACAATCAATAATCAGTGAATAATAATTAAGTGCATTTTATGCACCAATTAGTGTTAAATTTTCAGCACAAAGTGATTTGTTTAGTCATTAATAACTATAGATCAATAAGGAATTACCTTCTAGGCAGTTGTGGCCCAGGAATTTGGAGAACCATCTTGTAATTGAAGGGTCATCAGTTCAACGTCACAGCCCGGTAGAGACTGTGTTGGCTGATGTGCCCTGGAGCAAGGCACTAAACCTGCTTTTTACTCCTAGAGATAGTAGCCCACTGTTGCTAATCTACAGTGTGTGCTGTGTTTCTTCATGCGGGTTCGTTTTATTTTGTGATGCATGTCCACATGTAAAATATACTGACAACTAAATATTATTAATTCATTGTCAGGAGGAAAAAGCTAATGAATACCTGTCATTTGATATGTATAGCTCCATTTCAACCAAAATGAAACTCATTCTAATCATATTCTCAGTCAATGATGTATATTACCTTTTAAAATAAAAAAAAAGAAAGAAAGAAACATCTAAATGGATTTTATAAATGAGCTGTGTCCTTGTAACAGTAAAATGACCAACTGGAAAGCTTTCATCTGATATATTACGTCCATTTTAACCAAATCTCTTCTCAGTGTGTGATGAATGTATTAAATTAAAGCTTTCATAAACATTTTCATATGAATTTTAAAAGAACTTGAGAATAAGAAAGTATAAGTGGCATCTTTTCTCTACAGCTGTAATTGTTCAGACTTTGCCAAAAAAGCAACATAGGGATGATTGGGTCACATTATGAAAGGATTACATTTCAACCAATTAGTTCAGTTCCTGTAAACGACTTTAAAAATAAAACCAAAGTGATGCAAGCAGTGTGTTGGCTTTATAGGGAAAAAGAAAACAAGTCCTGGTCTGATCAGCCTTCTGCATACAGACAGTCATGGGAGCTGTCCATGGTGCTGAACTACAAAACACATGCATCTTTACCAGCATTCGAAAATCACACTCATCTTCATCAGTCATACTAAATTGCTAATTTGTTCTAATTTGTTAATTTACAAATTCCCATTTGAGCTCTGTTTCACCCCCCTTAAATAATAAAAAAAGTGTTAAAATAGATTGAAGCATGTTTGTGCAAAAGTCAGTCAGTTGCATACTTTCCCTTCATCTACGCAATAATGTTGAAGTTCAAGTCTAATTATTGGAGTATAAATGAAAGGCTGCGGGGAGATTAGGATCCCAAGAGTCTCAATACAAATGTAAGGCAAAGTGAAATATGTATTTACTCTAATGCACGTAATCAGGATCTTTATTGGTTTTAGAGGAATTTAATACTGGTTATTTTTCTGCTTATGTCCTCCACATGTGCTTTATTAAACTCCTAATTGAGAGTGTAGGCATAATCCATTGTTCTTTTCACAGGATGGGATGACGGGTTTCCAATAAAACCCTTTGCATTAGCAGGAATAGGAGAGAAAAGCAGTTGTGATGGTAAGAAATCCTGAAACCCATAATTACTAGGTTGAGGAAAACAGATGTACATGCACAGATTTTCAACATGTGTGAGTTTAATAAGCGCTGACATTTTCATTACGGGTGAAAAGGTTGATATAGTGATTGAATTGAAATATGAGGGTATGATAGTGGATCCGAATATTAAGTTAAAGAAATATGTCAAAATATGATGGAAGCTTCCTGAAGATGCATCCAGCAATTTGCATACGTCATTATGCTTTTCATATGTCGTGATGCTTTACATATCAAGGGCAGGATGATAAAACATGTCATTAAAATGCCTGACCTCAACACAAATCAATAGTATGGGTCAATGTGTAGAAGGGCTTGAAATGCCAGATGTTTATTTGACTTGTGGCTGTACGAATAATTATGGAAAGAAAGAAAAGGTGACATAAGCCTGCTGCTTTAGGGACAATCTAAATATGTGGACTAACACAGAACACCAGTTTTCCAGTGCTGCTCCAGGAACATGTTGTGTTTGTTTATATTAGTATTTATTTCTTACTTTAGCCCTTTCTTGATCCTTTTTCCTAACCCTAACCACACTGATTTTGTCCTTAAATGCAATCCTGGCAACAATCATCTCATTAATTTCTTATTTTAACTATTTTCTTGTCTTAAATAAATTGTTTTTGTGCCTACACCTGATGAAACATTAGCCATGTCCTTATCACAGTCTAAACATAACAATTATGTCGTTTCTGTGCAATTTTAGTTTGCATGAGACTCGTATAGTGCTGCAATAACGACTGAGTTAAGTTGATCCAAATCAATTCTGAAGGAAGTTGACAACAAAATCTGCAGTCGATTTGTTGGGCCTTGAGCAAGTTAGTATTGAGGCATGCCTGTACACTGTTAAGTTTAACAGCAGAAAACACAGCGGAGGAGCATGGATGAGGCTTCAAAGGCCAGGCCAGATTTTTAAAGCACAGCTAACATTGTTTTCCTTTAACATGATGCATCTTTTATGTAACAAAACTTGAATATGGAGGAAAAAAATGGCCAAAATCATGTGATGCACTACGTTTGGGGCAAATGGGTCTGTTGTTGCTACTGGAAACATAATGTAAACATAGGTTACAAAAGCCCATTTGATTACTTTAGCGCACGAGCTAGTTTGACACCCTCATTATAATTATGTTTTTATCAGGCAAAACTACCATTACCTATCATTATGTGGAACGAATACATTCAACACTAGTATGAGCTACAGAGAAAATGATAACTTACTAGTCTCTAGCTATAAGAAGTCAAGGTAGCGGGCTAAGACTTGCTAATGATGTAATCCTTATTGATTTATCTGCAGATTATATTGTTTTAGATTTAATGTCGATCTTTGAGAACTGAGTATTTTGTGTTTATCCAGTGTTTTAAATGTGTATTGATACTGATGATGCTGACCACAAAAATTAAGGTTTGTGGTCTAATATAAAATGTTCTCATATTCCCATTTACTTCCAGAAATGATTAAAAAGCTCATTTCACACAGGACACTGCTTCATATGTTTTCAGGGATGAAGCTGTAGATTTACATGAAGCATCTTCACACAGAGTGTTAAATATTAAATTAAATATTGGGGACATCATTGATGATTTTCCATAATGTAAGGCTCATAAAACGGCCTTCTAGAAATTCATGCACATTGAGGGTCATATATGAATATATTTTTTTGTTGTATCTGCACAGTTGTATAGCCTAAGTTAAGTTTCTGCACAGTTAGTGTTTAAGCAGCATTCTACTGTACCTAGCTTGCGGTTTCAGCAGAAGGAATCATGATGATGAACAATAGATAACCTACACATTTGCACACACAACACATATTGTCCACTCACAGATGTTGTATTGTTTTTCTTTTTTGCATACAGTTTGTCATGCTATGGGAAGCATGTTTTAAGATAACATGTATTGTTTAATATGTTTTATGTGATATATTAGAAGAGGTACCCTGATCAGGGACTGGGGTTGCAAATTACCCTAGCCTTTTGGCTATAAACCTCTTATGTACCACATCTACAAGTTTTGCCATGTAATGTTTGTAATAATGTGCACTGCATTGTCCCTGCCAAATAAACTACAAATAAAAGGCAAGGTTTCAGTGCTTTGAATGTTCCAGTAGCCTAGGCCTAATTCCAAGCGCTAATGTTAGTGCAGTATTATTTGATGACCCTGTATTAATAAAATGATTTGTAAAGTCTTCCCATATTATGGACCCAATGTTGTGGCGGATGTTTTTCTTTACAATAATATAAACTACTTCTGTACTTCTGGTCCTTGAGGATTGTAGGGACCCTTAATGTTAAGTCCTTTAGTGTCACTATGACCACTAGGGGGCCTGTATTCCACATGTCACACTACGGCCCGTGGCGAGCTTCTTACCCCGTTGCTACAAAATAATCAATTATCAAAATGAATGCTAGTTGCAGCCCTAGACCAGTATGACTTGTGGACCTAAAGTGGTTTTAACCCTATGACTGTATCACATGTGGGG
>JAPTYR010000012.1:22178436-22192133 GCA_029814505.1 Siphamia roseigaster
CAGCCCTGAGATGAATTGGCGAGTTGTCCAGGGTGTACCCCGCCTTCGCCCTATGTGGCTGGGATAGGCTCCATGCGGCCCCTGTGACCCTAGTGAGGATGAAGCGGGTTCAGATAATGAGATGAGTAACAAAATGAATAAAAAGTAATAAATATTTACAAAACTTGCAAAAAGAAAGAAATAACTAACATTGTAATTTGGTCCCAGTAGTTTTATTTTTGCCTTTTTCTAAATCAGTTGTTTTCTGACACCTGTTCCATGAGCAAAACTCAGTTAAAATGAATTAATGGATAAATAAATCAATAAAGGAAAACAGTTTAATTTTCTGAATATTTAAACTAAGCCATCCATTCAGAACGTGTCAGCGCTGATGCATCAGGGGTTAAAGGGTTAAGTAGTACACCAACATTTTGGCAAATAAGCTCTTCTATTACCTAAGTACAGGACAACAGACTGTTTTGGGGCCTTTTCAACACAGTGAAAAGAATCATAAGTAGTTTGTTATAGATGTAGTTGCATGTGATTGCATTGATAAACATGTTTCTTTTCATTCCCTCAGACATGATCGTGTATCCGAACATCATACTCTGTGTCCATTTTGTGATTATTCGACATATTCATGTGTATTTATATGGACTTTCTGACTTTGTCTTCCCAACAAAACAACGCAGACAAGAATCTTTTTAGTCTGTAAAAACAAAAAAAATAATCATATCCAATACTGTTTCTTGAATTTGGTCCCTAAGCCAGTGTTATATCATGTTAGCTGCCTGCAGTTTGTTTTGTGAGGTTTTTCCAGTCAGTACTGGTATGGAGATGAACAGGACTGAAAAATCAGAAAGGACCAAAACAGCATCGGTAGCCCAGTGATGTTTCATTGTTTTGTTCAGTCTTTGGCATTTTCTTTTCAGGCAGTCAAGCAACATGTTGACTTGTCTCTCTTCAATTTGTTGCTCCGAGTATTCCAGTTAAAAACAAGCATACAAATGGTTTGTCATCCTTATCTGTTTGCTGTCACAGTACCACCTCTTAGAAGAGAAACATGCACACAGTCTGCAAATGAGAACACTTATTTACCACGGGGACTCTTTAAAAGGTTCATTCAAGGCAGAATATTAATGAATAAGCACAAGGCTTCCACTCTGAACAGAGATTAACAGGTTGACATTTGTCACTTAAAACCGTGGGAGACATCATGTCTGCCTCATAAGAGAAAGGCAGCAAGCAGTCAGTGGCTCAGGTCATTTATTTCAAAGAAAGAGGCTGGAGACAGTTCAACCAGGGGAAAAAAGTGTGAAGGAAAATCAAAGGAAGTACTGCCATCTGCTGGCCAAGAATGGAATATGACGATACATGAAAGTCTCACTCTTTGACTCTTGTGTCTTTCTGTTTTAGACTCAGAACAGGGGTCAGCGGTTAAAAGAGGGGGCCCACATCAATCGCTCTCTTCTGGCTTTGGGAAACTGCATCAATGCTCTGAGTGACAAAAATGGCAATAAGTACGTCAACTATCGAGACAGCAAGTTGACTCGTCTGCTAAAGGTACGGAAGCCCACAAGTTTCACAGGAACAGAGATTTTGATGCAAATGCAGAACTGTGGAGATCCTTTACTAATGCAACAATGTAAAACAAAATGGAAAAGATGTACTAATGTAAAAGTACATTATTAGAAGTTCAGATTTGTTGTTTTTTACTGATATATATACACCATATGGACAAAAATACTTGACATGTTCATACTAGTTCTTGTCATGATGTTATGATAAATGCCACATCAATATTTTTTTGTAGTTTAAAGGCCATTTTTTTAGATTCAATTTTTCTCAGTAACAGAAGAAAAAAGGGGGAAAATGACACTGCTTAAGTACCTAGAAGTTGTACGTAAAGTATTTGAGTACAAGTCCTTAATGACGTTCTACTGCTGTTTGTGTATGTCATGTAACATTATGTTTGACTAATATTTTCCCGTCATTCTTTCCTCGATAGGATTCTTTAGGTGGGAACAGTCGTACTGTCATGATTGCTCATATTAGTCCTGCCTCCATGGCGTTTGAAGAATCTCGTAACACACTGACATACGCTGATCGTGCCAAAAGCATTAGAACACGGGTAAGTTCACCCCATATTTCTTTTCTATTCTCAGTACCATTACATTATGATTTTCACATTAGCATTTACTCTGTGCTGTGTTTGTTTCAGGTAAAGAAGAACCTGATAAATGTGTCGTACCACATTGCTCAGTACACCAACATCATCTCAGATTTACGCTGCGAGATCCAGCGTCTCAAGAAGAAGATCGCAGACCAGGCGACTCGCCAACTCAACTCTGACAGGGCCGACATCCGCCATGTTCAGGGTAAAGCCGTCATCTGTGTTCAACAAAGCAGAACACATCTACCATGTAATATTTCAGTGATGATGGCATATCCTTATTTTGTATTTTGTCTCCTCTATTTTCTAGCTGAAGTCCAAGCACATTCGAGCCAGCAGAGTCGGGCTGAGATGGACCAGCTGAGGGAGCAGCTCCTGGATGCCTTCCGCCAACAGATGGAGATTAGAAAGAGCCTGATGGAGCTGGAAAACAGCAACATGGAGATCCAGATCGACACCTCCAAACACCTACTCACCATTGCAGAGTTCGTCTCTTCCTCCTCCCTCACACATGATAGATAGTCGAGGTTAAAATTGTAGATACTGGGCCTCATGCACAAATTATTTATATGAATTGATCTTAAATTGTTCATGAGAACAATGTAGAAAGTCTTTGCTCATCAATAATTTAATACCTGCAGTTTCAAGTATGATTAATGCCAATAAGAACAAAAGTATCTTTTTGTGTGGTGAAATATTTTATTAAAGACACTACAAAAACATTATATGTATTTAATCTTGTAATAATTGCCCTTCTTCTCAAAGGGGAGGCAAAGGGAATTGTTTTGTTTTTTTTTCTAATTGTTAACACTCTTGCGGTAAAACTATTGGTTAAATTCATATCAATTTTGGTTTATAGATTGCCAGTAATCCAGAATGTATTTCATCACATTTTGGGAATGGTTGGTCAAAGTTAAAATTTTTAATGTTTTAAAATCTTCCCATTCGTTTAGAAGGGGTGAAATGTCTACAAGAGATGGGGTTTGTTGTGCTTGGCTTTCACTAGTTTTTAATGTTTTAACACCTATTAAATATAATTTAATCTAGTGTGAAAAACAAATGAAGCCTATTTTTAGATCAAACTGTTTTATTTATTTAATTTTGATTTCTGGCTTCTGCACATACAGTTTTAATTGCAGATTTCCTCCCGCAATCCTTTTTTATTTTGTGGATCCCTTTGAAACCACCACTCACTTTTTTTTCCCATAACAAAATATCATTAAGTGACCTCAGTGCAAATTGCAGTGGTTTATTGCTTTGTGGTTAGCACTTCTATAAATATGTTTTCTTATTTCAATTGAATTGCCTCAAATGAATCCCTCTAATTTGAGAGCAAATTGGGTTTGTAAAAATACTCCTTGTGATAATTCTACCTGAAATCACCACATTGCACAAAATGATTGAAGCTGGCCATCTCTGATTTGCTTCATATTTTCAGAAAATGATGTTATTAGTCCGAGTAAACACCATGCTCAGTATATCAGTCTTCTTTAGGGTTTTGGATACTGGGGCTTTGAAAATAAGGTGTGATTGTAAAAACCAGTGGTGAAGAAAATAATATTAAGTTCAAGAAGTCATTACTTTTAAACTACTCATGATAGATGCATGAAATGTTCAGTTGTAGTTCTGATGTACAACACTTACACAGGGCCAAATTTTCTCTAAAGCACAAACAACTGGTATTTTTCTGCAAGCTATAATATTTTTAAATGTGGAACTGTTAATTTTATTTTTGCACAAGTTTAGTGATATTTTCATGCATCTGTCATGGCAAAGTAATGACTTATTGAATTTGGCATCTTTTTCTCACCTTGTTTTTACAGTAACATGTAGCTTTCAAATCCACAGTATTTTGAATCGGATGAAGGTATGAGGTTGAAAACTTATTTGGTGTTTAATAATTGTATTTTCTGAAATTATGAAATAAAATGTAAATGGTCCATGAGGAGGTCTGTGAAGATTCATCTGGCATGGCACCTTATACAAGAGAAAAATAGGAAAACTTGAATGCATGAGGACTCCTTATCTGTGAAGCATGAAAACCAGGTGATATATCATTATTAAAAATGTTAATGTCCTCTTTTTATTCCAGCTGGGAGCAGGAGAGAAGTCGGCGTAGGAGGAAGTGGCGTGCAGAAAGAAGGAAGGAAAGTGAAAATAAGGATGAAAGTGAGAAGGATTCTGACTCTTCTGAGTCTCCGCCAAATAGTTCAGAGACCCAGGAGGTTGCACTGGCCCGAGAAAACATTGTCACACTTATGACCGAACAGAAAAAACTCCACAAACAGAAAGTATGTTGTGGATTCTGGCATTATTAACAAAAAAAATCCAACAGTTTGCAAGCTTCTCATTAAATCTTGCTTTTCTCCTTGTCCTTCAGATATTGCTGGAGCGCAGGTTTCTGGAGTTACGTAACCAGGCTCGGCGTTTGGAGGAGCTGCTGCCTCGGAGGGTGAGCTCAGAAGAGCAGCGTGAGGTCCTCTGCCTCCTTTGCAAAGTCCATGAGCTGGAGATCGAAAATGCAGAAATGCAGTCCCACGCTCTGCTCAAGGACAATGTCATCCGACAGAAAAACTTTGTGGTGCAGCGCTTCGAGCAGCACCGACACCTGTGCGACGAGATCATTCAGAAGCAGAGGCAGTTTATTAATGGTGAGTCCATCTGCATTTTCCAGTTACGGAAAATTATGCAAATGCGCTCTTGATGAACTCTAATGACAGGAAAATTCAAGTCCTGACTGATTCATCTCCTTAGCTGTACTTAGCAAACTCTTTAGCTGTAACGGAAAAGTGACTGCATGTCTGGGTTTTTTTTTTTGCTGTTGTCAGTGGTTAGAAATATTTTCTTTTGTTTTTGCAGAGAATACTTAATAGATTAAATTTGTTGAATGAAATACCTTTCACTTTTTCTGATAAAATAACTTGGTCTTCTTTGTCTTTGACATTAATCAGAATTAATCTGAATAAAGAATGTATTAATACCTCAGCCTGACATATTGCAGTTGTCGGTCATTGCAATTTTACTTTTTATATAAATATTTATGTAGCCTACAGAGTTTGTTTTGTTTGTGTTTTGGATTATCATTGTGCATACACAGTTTCTTGCACATTATCCTATTGCTGCCATGATGAGTGAATTTCCTCTTTGTGGAATCAGTAAAATCTCATCTATTCTAATCTAATCTTAATTTCTTAATTTCTGTCCTTTATATAGATACTGTTTTGACATAACATTTTAAGATACACTTACGTGTTGCATTAGGGTAAATACAATACTCACTCATTCTCAACATCATTTAAAAGAAAATACACAGAGAGCAAATGGTGTTAGACAAACCGGAGGTGCTCATGGAGAGAACAGTAGAAACAAAAACAGTAGAAAAAAATAAATGGAAAAAAATACAGGCACTCACTTTAGGAAAAATGTTAAATTGTAAAAAAAATCTTTATTTCATGTGGGCCTGTAGATTAATTCTTTGCGTGGGTCGGCATGAACCTTCTTCATCTCCAAAGAATTGATCTACAGGCCTTCATGACATAAAAGCTTCTTACAATTTTAGACTTTTCAAACCAAGTGAGTGCTTGGATTTTTGTCATTTTAAAGATTTTATTGTACAACACATAGCATTTACTGAAAAATCATGGGGAAAATAGTGGGATGCACGATGTCTTATAATCTCTTTAAAACCCTTATATTTCCTCAAATATCAGATTTCACTCTCACATGGGTATGTCTTATTTTCAAATGTGTCCTTGCTCGTAATAGTGAGCTCTGTCATTTAACTTAGCATGGATTTATCTGACCTGTACATGTTTGTTACAGACCACAGTCTACTAGTACCGCCACACCTTCAAGAGCTATATGATATGTATATGAGAGAACTGGACGAAAGGAAACTGGACAGAGCCATGGCCCTGGATAAAGTGACCACCAGACATACCATCAAGGTACCGCTCACTGATGCACAAGTAACAAAACAGAGCTGAAGCGTATATTATATAGTATGAATATGTCTCCCAGTTGTGACGCACCCTTGTCTGTGTTCATTTCATGTCTCTAGGAGGGCTCTTTACCCAAAATCACCTTACCCATTTACTGTCGCGACAACGTGCAGGAAGTGGACTCAGACCAGGAGAGCGTCCGCAACATGGGCTCAGATAACAGACGAGTCCAAGCCAAAATCCGCAGACACACGTTGCCGCCCATTCTGCCTGAGCCCGAGCTGTAAGAGATCATTATCTTTTTTTTTTTTTTTTTTTTTTTTTTTGCTTGCTTGCTTGGAAATGGTAATTTGTGAAATGGTAATAACTGAAACATCCATTATAGCATCACGGTAGGTCATGGTAAAAATGAACAACTTTCACTTTTCCTCTTTCATCCTGTCAGGGACAATAACAGGGTGTTTAAAAGCAGCCCTCATGCCAGACAGATGAAAAACACTGCTGTAATGACCCCACCTCCTATTCACATCAACGGAAAGAGCAACAGAGAGGTGAGGGCAGCTTTAATGAGCAGTCTGTCATGCGGTGTAATACCACAGTACCGCTACCCTTCACTTCAAGGTATTTGTGTGTCTGTTTGAACTGAGCTCAAATAGATATTTCAGTCGACCGGAACATTTTCATTCCATGGAGCCTCGTGAGTGAAGCTCAAATAGCATCCTAACGGTTATTTGCTGTCATCTCTTGTATTCTGTATGTTTTCCAGCTGTTACTGTTCACACAGCAACACTTTCTTACATTTCCCCAGATTTTTCTGTTTAGAAAATTCATTCATCAAACTGACATAACTGTCCAAGTCTGCTTTTACCCTGGTGTGCTGCATGATGAATCCTACTTAATCATAATTTAGACAGTTGTGGGTGATTGTTTTGTGTTTGAAGAAGTAACAGCTCCTGAACATTATAAAAAAAAAGCCTTGAAAGTGGAGAAAGAACACAAAATGGGCTGCAAGAAAGAAAAAAAAAAAAAAGAATGTCAGCAGTAATGAAAGAAATCAGTCAGTGCTGTCAAAACCGTGGTGAAATTAACAGCCAGTGAAAAGAACATTTGTAAAATCCTGTAAAGAGCATTTCGGCAGATGTATGCGCAACAACTGAAGTGAAAAGAAAATGGTTTGTCATGAAAATAGAAAAAAACAATCAGAGGAAATGTATTTGCTTCCTGCATGAGGCTCAAATTTGCTTACTTTATTCATTTACAAATGTATTGGGGGGGAAAAAATAATTTGAATGTTGCTCTTCATGCCTTGGTACAGCTACAGCCTTTGGTTCCTGAAAGTTCTCTGAGCTACAGTCATCTGAGCCACAGCGTCAGCAGCCACCTGGACTCATCGCCCGAAAGCAGTGAGGCAGGACCTGATGTTCCCCTTTCACATAACGGTAAGAAACCACTGGACATTGTAGATCTACTCGGATTACTTTTTAATGAGCTACAAAACTGCTTGTAACTGTGCTCCAGGTCATGAGAAGTGAAATAAAGGTGAAGTAATTAAATATATCAAGTAACTAATCTGTCCTTTTTGCCTGTGCAGAGAGACAGCAGATCCTAAAAGGAGTCCAGAACATCGTGGTAAAGGCGGCCTGCCGACGCTCCAAAGCCCTGGAGCTGGATGCTTTACGGTTACCTCCCCCTCCTTCTCCTCTGGACCCCAAGAAGCAAAAGAGCAGCCTGTCTTTGAGCGAGGCGCCCCCTCGTGGTCTGCCGGTGCGATGCGGCCGGCAGCCCAGCCCCGAGCTCCGACACGCCACATCAGACGATAACCTATCCAGCAGCACGGGGGAGGGGCCTGGGATGCAAGCCACGTGGACACGCCCACGCAACAGACAGGTCACCACCAAGAACCAAACCCCACGCGAAGCAGACTTTGAGGCTCGCCGGAAGAAGAGGCGCTCACGCTCTTTTGAGGTCACTGGTCAAGCTGTGAGTATTTCCTTTTTGCTGAGTTCATTGTAACAGTGGCTGGTTTTCAACTATTTGTCCTGTTGCTATGTGGGTCAAATAAAAAAAAAGAAGAAGGGAGAAAAAAAACAGCCTCTTGAGTGTTGTTGTTTTTCTTGTGAACAGCTGCCTCAAACCAAAACAACCGCGGCTCAGAGGTTTCGTCCTCTTGACAGCACATCAGACCCCCATCTCCACATCAACGGTCAACCCCCACTGCTCCGCCCCCAGTACAGAGGGGTCCATCCTCTCGCCAAAGTCAGAGCACCCCACAGCATCCAGCAGTCAGGTAAACTGCCACTGTGGGACTGATACTGAGACTAGGGTTTTTATCACCCAATAAAAACAGGATTTGACCTGTTTTATAAGTTTAAAAATGATCAATGCCAAACTTGACTGATGCGTTTTAAAAGATGGAAGAATAGACTGAAAACACTGAATAATAATAATAATAATAATAATTAAAGCTGCAAGCAGCGATATGTCGGGACCGAGCCCTCTGTCCGTGTTTGTATATTGCAATTTTTGGAAAACCGTATCATTTGGTACTATTAACAAGTATGGTGGGCCCCCTGCTTAGGGCATAATAATAATAATAATAATAATAATAATAATCTATAAAAGACTCCGCCAAGGCAGATCAGGCCCCACCCCCTAAATGACCAAAATGAATGATAGGTTTCACTTTCACTTCTGTGACAGTCTGCCCCCCCACTAACACTACCACCAAAATTTAATCACTTGTTCCTGGTGCCAGTATCAACATTTCATCGAAATCGGTCCATAACTATTTGAGTTATCTTGTTAACAGACAGACGAACAGACAGATAAACACCGGCAAAAACATCACCTCCTTGGTGGAGGTAATAAAACATGTATCGGACCTGAATTGGTCCTAATGTGTTGGAAGTCACAAATAATATAAAATAAAATGTCTTGTTTCTGCAGATGGGTTGAGTTTAATTTTTTTTAAATCAGATTAATCATGATGGTGGATGAATCTGTGTTAATGCATTCATTTTGACAGGCCTCATTTGTAGTTGTTCTTAAATCTTTTGATACTATCCATATGAAGTACTTGGATCGGTATGTCAGATAAGCTGGGCTGAAGCGGTGACGGTGATGCTCACAGTTGGGTTCAGATAAATAATGAGTGTGAATAAAACAAAGGGACGTCGTGGACCTGTTTAGTCACCCTTCCCTTTTTTCAATGTATTATAGAAGTATCGGATTGGGACTCGGAATCAGCCAATCACTGAAATTCAAAGGACACAGACTGGGTGGCAAAAAAAGACTGATTTACTTTACTCCTCATAGTGTATCTACATGTTGGTTATTCACTATAATAAAGGTAAAAATGTTGACAAAATGTATTTGAGGTGAGTTCCTAACCGGAGTGGTTGAGCAGAGCCTGGTCCTGGCCTTCCTTGCTGGGTGAGATCAGGTCCCAAATGAAGCTTTTAATCTTGTCATCACCTTTGTAGTGTCTGAGACAGTAGACCAGCAGAGCCCTGCACAGTGATGACATGAGAACAACTTTGAGGATTTTTCATACTTTTCAATCAACGATACAATTGAGGTCAGACATTCACATAAACTTTGGATGAATGCAATCAACCTCACCTTTAGATCAAACTCAAAAACAAACACTCAATGCATTCATTTCAACATTGCTGATAAGAGAGTGTTCCTCTTAAAGCATGTTTGTCACCATACTTGGCACCGCTGTTTTTCCGATGCTCATGCTTTGGAGGATTCCTCATTAACAGCTCAGTTCAGAAGATTCATTATAATGCGAAATGCAATTTGTAGCTACTTGAACAGTCTGGATGTCCTGAAACACTGGAAATTCAGACCTCTACAACAAGGCAGAATGACTGTATTCTAGCACAGCGTTGGAGCTGGAATTAATATGTGGCATTTTAAAATATACATGAGAACTGTGATTCTAAGTGATTTACTTTAGCAGCATTTCTAGTGGAGATAAATACATTGATAACTGACTTCATATATTCGCAGAGCTCCATTATTGTTTAGAAGAGTTGGAACATCCTCCATTAAGCAAATAAAACATTCAACATAGTATCAAGACAGGACAGTGGACGATATTGCTATATTGTGTAACATTCTAAAACCACTCAAGAAAAACTGAATCAGAGGTCAATCGATATGGTTTTTTAAGGCCGATGCTGATTTTTTAAAAAAATGTGGTCAACTGATGGCCGATTTTTATCTTTTTTTTTTTTTTTTAAAAGCACATTTACCATAAAACACAATTGAAAGACTAATATAATTAAGATTTTTATCCAGTAATATGAATTCAATTAAGAATACATGCACACATAGAAGTCTTAACATTTATTAAATTTCAAGTGCTGGTCACACAGGTGCCTGATCAAATCTTATATTTATTACTACTGATCAAATATCATCTTTCAAAGAAAGCTGAAGCCAAAGCTATAGTCAATATAGGAAAACATATAACACTGTACTTAAATAGTTTTAAACCATCCATTTGAACTTTTTCACATAGACATTTGGTACAAAACAAGTGAAAACGTAAGCAGAGCTTTCAGATGCCCCCCCTCCTCATTGATACCCTGCCTCCCCAAGGATATATCTTGAGTCTCAACTTTCAATCCTTTTAAAAACTTCTAAAAACTTGTAAAAAATGCCAAATTTTAGAGAAGGTCAGATGTAAAGAATCAGAAGAACAATGTCTGAGGAATCAGTTGGACAAAATCTGAAGAAATTCCACCATTAAACTGTGCGCCGCACCTGTCCTTATGGTAAAGAACGTGTGAACTTTGAAAAGGGTGAATAGTGTCCTCCAAAGGGGAAAGACAAAAATCTCGGACGAACAGTCAGAAAAAAAAAAGTATAGTAATTTATAAAAATGTTCAAATAAACCAATAGACTAAAGTAATTATAGAAGCAAATACACCACACCTGACATTGTTACCATGACAGTAAATGAAAATAATAATAGTATTTCGTAAAGCTAAAAATAATTACACCAAGTTCAACAACTTCAGCCTGCAAAACTGTCAATGATATTTCCTTGTTTTTAGTTTTTTTTTTTATTAAAAAAATAAAATAAATAAACAGCACAGATTTCCAGCTTCATCCAGTGATGCCATGAAAAGTACCCATATTTTTTGACAGGAACTTCATGCCAAAGTGAATCTGCTCCATTCTTGCAACAGAAACCATTTCATTCATTCAGAAAGCCGGACTACTCGGAGAGAACCCACGGAGACATGGGAAGAACATGCCAAATCCACACAGAAGGGTCCCACCCCCATCAACTGGTGTTGGAATTGAACTCAGGACCTTCTTGCTGGGAGGAATGAGCAAAATCCCAGGGGATAAAGTAAGAAAAAAAAATCCTGAGCCTGAACTTTTTTCCAGACAGCTGGTGTGTAGTGGATCTGATGCATACACACTATAGGCTATTTGGCAAACAACTTTTGGGTACTGTGCTTGGCAAGAAATAAGATGACCTTTGGCTGAAATGTGGATTTCAGAAAGTAAAGTTAATGTTCTAAAGAAATGTGAAACTCAGTCAGGATAATTTGAATAGTTCATTGACAACTTGTTTCTGTTCTATTTCTTCCTTCTTTTTTGGTTGGGCTTTTACTCCCCTCCTTTTTAAGATGTTAATAGATCTCGGGGCAGTTGTGCGATGGTAAATGATAAGTCATATTCTGCAATTAACGCAAACACAAGTATTTTTAAGTCGCAAACACGGTCAGACATCGGGGATGCTTCGTCAGCAGCTGCGGTTGCTCCCGGTAAACGACCTGTATGTTGGAGAGCGTGAACTGCTGCTTTATGGTCGGGGTCTCCTTCATGCATCATAAAACTTTTTGGCCTCTGGTTGCATACACTAGCTTCTTTGAGCACAGTACACAGAAACAAGTACCTGGTTCTCATAGTTTCTGACACCAGCTCCAAGGTTTGCCGTCTCCTCCCCATGCTTCTACCCACGCCCAGTGCCATTTGTTTCTAAGGACATTGTTAACCAGGAAGTCTTCCCCTAGTTTCATAACTTTACTCTCCATTTTTCCTCTTCTGATTTTGGTGAAACGGTCGGCTTTGATGCTGTGTTCAAGACCACTCGAAGATAACGTTTCAAGCTACAGGTTAACTCCTTGGTGGAAAAATGAAGTGTGGCATAATGTCACCAGGCTATTTGCTGAACACTGAAAACGTATACAGGGACAATTTATACTTTTTTGGAAGAATATATGTGGAATTTCCGACCTGTAATTATGCACGCTGTTAATTTTTCAATTCACCTTCTACAATTCAGAGCCTGTTTTTCCCTGATTTGTTAAAACGCAACATCTCCATTTGCTAGGTTTTAACCACAATGTGTACCTACCATTGCTAACGTATGATTGGACAGTTTGAGGGAAGGTCCTAGAAAGTTTTTTGTCTGCCCCCCCCCCCTTTGTTTCTCTCTGAATCACAGTTAAATGCCGGAGATCCAGCATGGTGCCAGAATACTTTAAGCCCTGCAATCCATTGCACCACCATGTCATCACAACAGAAGCAATTTTATTAAACCACCTCTTGAAGCATGGGGCTGATGGATACTTCACGTTTTCTTATGTACTTTTTTTTTATTTTAAGATGCTACCTCCAAATAAAATATCTCACACACAGTTTAAACACTGACCTCAATCTACTCTGCAGGTGAATGTAAACCATATTCATATTTTATGATTTTAACCATGACAAGAAGAAAACATTGTCCTTACCTACAGATCACCTCCATGTCTCTCTCTGCCAGGTGCCATTTAAATCGACCATGGTTTAAAATATCCTTCCACCGACCCCAACTAGCATGACAACAAAATGATGGAAAGGGGGGGAAAAGAAAAAAAAAAAAAACAGGAGAAAGAATATGACTGGGTTACATGGGTTACACACATATCTCTGCTGAAACATGAGCACAAAAATAAACTGCACTGAGATTTTACTTTGTATTTCAGTCTCTGAGCTTAAACAAAAGAAATTCCACTTACAGGAGCTCACTGGGCATTTTTGGGTGTCCTCAGATTCCTAATTTTGCCTTTGGAATGTTTGGATATTTTGTGTTCAGCTAGAAACATTATTATATTATCTATCTTACTGAAATAACTCCACATTCTCTGTTTTACTGCCAACCTCTAAAGGCTTTAAGAGATTACACACGCTGTTCTGTTGTTACAAATGTTCCTTAAGTTCTGAGATGGAAAGAGCTAAATTGCATTATATTTGGATGTTTTTTTAGACCCAATAATGAAAGAGAAATTTAAACATATTTCTCTCCAGGATGTGTCTAATAATGACCTCTGAAAAATGAAAAAAAAAAAAAAAAAAAAAATTCCAAAACTAATGAATTTTTAATCAAATATTTTGGCCAAAATTAGACCAAAATTGGGACATGAAATTCTAACTCGGTGTCAGTGTATTTGATCTTAAAACATCATTTGAAATGGTCTTTTCTTTGGCTCCCTGTGAGCTTCGGGATCGATTTTAAATTGCTTTTATTGGTTTTTAAAAGTCTTAATGATCTTAGCCCCATTTATTTATCTGATCTGCTTTTATCATATAAG